>VMKM01002289.1:0-79258 GCA_008360985.2 Macquaria ambigua
TCTCCCTCTCCTCCTTCTCCTCTCCTCTCCTCTCTCCCCCCCTCCTCTCCTCTCATCCTCTCCTCTCCTTTCCTCCTGCTAACCAGTGGATGTTTGGGGCTTATGGGAAATAGTGTTTGTCACTAAAAACATAAATATAGAATAAACAGCCACATTAGATCATTTCATTTCTATTAGTATTATTGAAAGGAGGTGTGTGTGTGTGTGTGTGTGTGTGTGTGTGTGTGTGTGTGTGTGTGTGTGTGTTTGTGAGAGGTCCCTGCAGCTGAAAGACAATCAGGACAATCAGACTGAACACTGCAGAACCAGCACAAAACTACCACACACACACACACAAACACACACACACACACACACTGTAACACACACACACACAGGAAGGTTAAACATTGGGTCGACCTGGTCAGCAGGTAAAAGCAGTTGAGTAATGTAGTCCAGTTTACCCAGAATGCACTGCAGGATGTGTTTCAGTATGTGGGTCGACAGCCGGAGGATAAAAAATCTGCACCTGCTCCACTTCCTGTTCACACAGAAACTAGGTCAAACCAGATGAAACCAGTCTCTGTGTCTTTACTGGAGACGCCCCGGTGTCCCAGGCTCCCTGAACTACTCACTGTCATCCAAACTGCCACTTCATTATCAGATTATTCTTCCTGGTGTGGCTGCAGCAGAAAAACATCTTTTCTGCCTCTGACTGTGTCTGTGGTCCTCAGAGGACAGGTGAGTCTTCCTCCTGGCAGGTAAAAGAAGGTGCTGCTGTGTCTCTGGGGAGCTGGAAAAAAATAAAGAATAGACTCATCATCAGGTGAAGCTGTCAGAACAGCTTCTTCCAGCAGAGATACAAACAGCTCTCGGATGTAAATGCTGTAACACATTCTGACAGCTGCTCAGCTCATTAGCTTGTGGCTAAGACTGTATGCTGAATTCATTGTCCTGCCCATGTTGCTAACGAGGCGTTTCTACTCTCATTAATTAGATTCTGATTAAAAAGGGAGTTTTTTTCCTGGAGGTGAGACGAGGAGAAGACTTAAAGATGACCTGACCTATTCATCAGGAATATATTTATTATATTTACTATGAGGCAGATCCAGACATGCTGTTAACACTAATTCTTCAGCAGAAAGCCTCGGGCTCAAACAGAAGCTGAGTCCTTCTGACCTCAATGTTAAAGAAAACAAACTGCTTAGTGTAAAAGCAGGAACCATTTCTTTTTAAAAGCCACCGTTCAACAGGAAGAAGAAAGAAGAAGCAGAAACACACAGCGAAGACGACAAGAAGAATTCAGTGGAAACGTCTAAAACAAGAAAGCCAAAGCAAACCGCTGGCTCTGGACGTTCATTAGCCGTTGCAGCAGCGAGGCTCTGTGGATGTCAGTCAGCACAACGCTTTGGCATAGACTGAAAGATCTCCACAACTACTGGAGGACTTAAGACAAAATGAACATGCATGGTTCCCAGAAGATGAATCCTCTGTCTTTTGGCCTGGAGATTCCAGCTGAACTGGAAAAGGTCCGCTGGATGTTTGGACCGTTGGTTTCTGGTTTTCACTGTGCAGATACTTAGCACCTGCAAGTCTACCTGAGTCCAAAGACCACTTCTCTGGATCAATGAACTAATTTATTATTGCCTCAATGAAGACATACACAGGCTTACAGGGTAGGCAGGTCCAGGTCCAGGTTAAAGTTCGGATTGAGGTGACAGAAGCTTAAAAGCAACATAGCAACTTGGAGGATCTGGCAGACGAAAAAAGGATCTGGGCCGCTATCTCTAGAGAGGGGCTGATGAGGAAATGAGTTCTGCAGTGAATTATATTAAAAAGTGTCCCAAGAGGAAAGAAAGTTTAATACACCGGTGATGTTTGAGTTTAAACTTTCTAGTCATCTACTCTAAATCTGAACAGTGATTTTTAACAGTAAATTAGCCATGTAGGAAACAACGCGCCTTTATCTATACACCTACACTTTTTTTTTTTTTTGACACACCAATTCAGAAACTGCCAGGCACCGATCCAGCTAACAGGTCATCAGACTGGGTCTTGGTCGGTGTCAGCAGCGCTGGAAGGCAGCAGTGGTCCTATGTACATGGTACATGTATACATATAGAGTATATTGTAGATAATTGGCAGACTTTCTGGAGAAGACCTGGTCTGATTAGGAGAGATGACATTCATCCCACTTTGGATGGAGCCGCTCTCATATCTAGAAATCTGGCTGAATTTATTAGTGGCCCAAAGCCATGACAGCTCAGAGTTCAGACCATAGACTTAATACAGTCTGTGGTCCAGACCAGGAGGCGGAGTTGCAGTCCTACACGCTTCTCTGTTTCATGGATGCTCCCTCCACCTCTAGTGTTTCCTAGTGTTTTCCCCTTCCCTGGTGTTTCCATTGTCTCCCTCTGTCTGTCAGGTCTGTCATGTCAGTCTGTGTGCTTGCCTGTGGGCGGGTTCTTTCTATTTCCCTCTGCCCAGTTGCCGGCTCTGGTCTCAATTCCACCAATCACTGCTCTCCAGCTCAGAAGCAATCACGCACCTGTTCTCCATCAGCTCATCAACTCCACAGCTTAAGAACTCCAGCAAACCACTCCATCTCGGCCAGATTGTTGTCTAACCCATGTGGTAGTACACTCCCGGCCACTCTAAGTTACCACCTGTTTTCTTAGTGTCACTTGATTTCAACCCAGTCTAACCACTTTTCTTCTGCTCAGGATCATCTACTCCAGCTCTACTGCCAGCTTCCCTGTGACTCGCCCACACCCGGAACTGTGTCCTGTTTTCCTGTGGAAACTCTCCTGGTTGCAGCCTGCCTCAGCCCAGATACACATCCCTTGAAATAAACCCCTACAAAACCTACCTGGCCTGTCTGTGTTTGGCGCTTGGGTCCAGCCTTTTTTGAGCTCTTTTTTAAAAGGGAAGAGCCTTAACACTGCGCTTCCATTAGAGAAGCACCCCACCCCAAACTTCACAGAAAGGGTGTCTGCACCCCAACCACTTAACTTATTTAAATCAAAAGTAAACAGAAGAGGAGTTACACATAAAAACCTAATAAAAAGTAAAACCACCACTGCAATAGTACAACAAAATAGGAGAATTAAATGTGGACTCTTAAACATCAGATCTCTCTCATCTAAAGCTGTTCTAGTAAACATCTAATATCAGATCATAATATGGATTTATTTTGTCTTACTGAAACCTGGCTGTGTCATGATGAATACGTTAGCCTAAATGAATCCACCCCCCCCAGTCACATTAATACTCACATTCCTCGAGGCACAGGCCGAGTAGGTGGAGTTGCAGCCATCTTCGACTTAAGCCTATTAATCAAACCTAAACCTAAACTAAATTATAACTTGTTCGAAAGCCTTGTTCTTAGCCTTTCACACCCAACCTGGAAAACACTAAAGCCAATTCTATTTGTTATAGTGAACCAAGCTCCTGGACCGTACTCTGAATTTTTATCTGAATTCTCAGAGTTCTTATCAGGTTTAGTCCTTAAAACAGATAAAATAATTATTGTAGGTGATTTTAATATTCATGTGGATGTAGAAAATGATAGCCTCAGTGCTGCGTTTATCTCATTATTAGATTTGATTGGCTTCTGTACATAAACCCACTCACTGTTTTAACCACACCCTCGACTTTGTTCTTGTCTATGGCATAGAAATTGAACATCTAACAGTCTTTCCACAGAATCCTTTTTTATCAGACCCTTTTTTAATAACTTTTGAATTCCTAATTCCTACACTAGATGTCTATCTGATAGTGCTGTAGCTAAATTTAAGGAAGTGATTCCATCGGCATTTAATTCAGTTCCATGTCTCAATATAACAGATGACTCCTATGCTAACTTTAGTCCCTCCCAAATTGATCATCTTGTTGATAGTGCTGCAGGCTCACTGCAAATAACACTCGACTCTATCGCCCCTCTAAAAAAGAAGATAATAAAACAGAGGAGGTTAGCTCCATGGTATAACCCGCAAACCCGCAAATTAAAGCAAACATCGTGAAAACTTGAAAGGAAATGGTATTCCACCAATCTGGAAGAATCACGTTTAGCCTGGCAAGATTTAAAAATCTTTTAAAATTTAAAATTTATAGGAAGGCCCTCCGTAATGCTAGAGCAGCCTACTTCTCATCATTGATAGAGGAAAATAAGAACAACCCCAGGTTTCTGTTCAGCACTGTAGCCAGGCTGACAGAGAGTCACAGCTCTGTTGAGCCATGTATTCCTATAGATATCAGTAGTAATGACTTCATGAGCTTCTTTAATGATAAAATTCTAACTATTAGAGACAAAATTCAGCACCTCCTGCCCTCAGCCGGCACTGACTTATCTTCAAACACAGGAACCTTAGAAACAACTGTAAAACCTGATCTACATTTAGACTGACTGCTTTTCTCCCATCAACCTTAATCAACTAACTTCAATGATTTCTTCATCTAAGCCATCAACGTGTCTCTTAGACCCCGTCCCAACTAGGCTGCTTAGAGAAGTTTTACCCTTAGTTAGCACTTCTTTACTAGATATGATCAATCTGTCCTTATTAAAGGGCTATGTGCCACAGTCCTTTAAAGTAGCTGTAATTAAACCTCTTCTTAAAAAGCCCACTCTTGATCCAGGGGTTTTGTCAAATTATAAACATATATCTAACCCTCCTTTTCTCTCTAAGATCCTTGAGAAAGCAGTTGCCAATCAGTTGTGTGACTTTCTACACAACAATAAGCTATTTGAGGATTTTCAGTCAGAATTTAGTGCATCATAGCACAGAGAGCACTGGTGAAAGTTACAAATGACCTTCTAATTGCATCAGACAAAGGACTTGTCTCTGTACTTGTCTTGTTAGATCTTAGTGCCGCATTCGATACCATTGACCATCACATTCTATTACAGAGACTAGAACATTTAATTGGCATTAAAGGCACTGCACTAAGCTGGTTTAAATCCTATTTATCAGATCGATATCAGTTTGGACATGTTAACGATGAATCCTCCATGCACGCCAAAGTTAGTCACGGAGTTCCACAAGGTTCTGTGCTTGGATCAATTCTATTCACCTTATATATGCTTCCTTTAGGCAATATTATTAGGAAGCACTCCATAAATTTTCATTGTTATGCAGATGATACCCAATTATATTTATCAATCAAGCCAGATGAAACCAATCAATTGGCTAAACTTCAAGCATGCCTGAAGGACATAAAAACCTGGATGACCTGCAATTTTCTGATGTTAAACTCAGACAAAACTGAAGTTATTGTACTTGGCCCTGAACACATTTGAAACACATTATCTAAAGATATAGTTTCTCTAGATGGCATTGCCCTGGCCTCCAGCGACACTGTAAGGAATCTTGGAGTTATCTTTGATCAGGATATGTCCTTTAACTCCCACATAAAACAAACTTCAAGGACCATTTTTCACTTACGTAACATTGCAAAAATCAGGCACATCCTGTCTCAAACATATGCAGAAAAACTAGTCCATGCATTTGTTACATCTAGGCTGGATTATTGCAACTCTCTATTATCAGGCTGCCCCAATAAGTCCCTTAAGACTCTCCAGCTGATCCAGAATGCTGCGGCACGTTTACTGACAAGAACCAGAAAAAGAGATCATATTTCTCCAATATTAGCTTCTCTACACTGGCTTCCTGTAAAATCCAGAATAGAATTTAAAATCCTTCTCCTCACCTTCATAGCCCTAAATGGTCAAGCACCATCATATCTTAAAGAGCTCATAGTACCCTATTACCCAACTAGAGCACTGCGCTCCCAGAATGCAGGGTTCCTTGTGGTTCCTAGAGTCTCTAAAAGTAGAATGGGAGCCAGAGCCTTCGGCTATCAAGCTCCTCTCCTGTGGAACCAGCTTCCAGTTTGTGTACGGGAGGCAGACCCCCTCCTCACATTTAAAAGTAGGCTTAAGACTTTCCTCTTTGATAAAGCTTATAGTAGGGCTGACTCAGGTGACCCCTGAGCCCCCCCTTAGTTATGCTGCTATAGGCCTAGACTGCCGGGAGACTTCCTAGGATGCACTGAGCTCCTCTCTCCTCCTCTTCCTGTCCATCTGTACGCCCTCATATCCCATCAATGCTTGTTACTAACTCAACTTCTTCCCGTAGTTGTGTGCTTTCTCTCCTCTTTCTCTCTCCTTCTGTTGCTTTCTGCAGGTATTTCTGCCTCCGGAGCTGTAGAGTCTGGATCTATGGTTGCAGCCACCTGCTGCCCCCGTGTTCTTGCTCTACACCCACTGCTGCCATTACTGCTTTTGTTTTTATTATTAGTATTACTATTATAATATTGCTCTTAGTACTATTTCTATTAATATTAACATCAATACCATTACCACAGCTATTACTTTACATCTCTATGTGGAACTGTATTGTGCTGCTGTATGTTCTCTTTCCTCCTGCTCTCTCTCTCCTGCTCCCCCCCCCTTCAACCCAACCGGTCGAGGCAGATGACCGCCCACCCAGAGCCTGGTTCTGCTCGAGGTTTCTACCTGTTAAAAGGGAGTTTTTCCTTGCCACTGTCACCTAGTGCTTGCTCGTGGTGGGAACTGTTGGGTCTCTGTAAATATAAAGAGTCGGTCTAGACCTGCTCTATACGAAAAAGTGCCCTGAGATAACTTTGGTATGATATGGCGCTATATAAATAAAACTGAATTGAATTGAATTATATGTATAAATACATAGTACATGTACACATACAGAGTATATGTATACATACAGAGTATATACTGTATGTACACATACAGAGTACATGTATACATACAGAGTACATGTATAAGTACTCAAGTACATGAACACATACAGAGTACATGTATACATACAGAGTATATGTATAAGTACTCAAGTACATGAACACATACAGAGTACATGTATACATACAGAGTATATACTGTATGTACACATACAGAGTATATGTACACATACAGAGTACATGTAGACATACAGAGTATATATATATACATACAGAGTACATGTATACATACAGAGTATATACTGTATGTACACATACAGAGTACATGTATAAATACAGAGTACATGTATACATACAGAGTATATACTGTATGTACACATACAGAGTACATGTATAAATACAGAGTACATGTATACATACAGAGTACATAACGCTGTCAATAAAGTTCTTTGGATTTTAATCAGAGACAGTGACATCTGTACAGTGATGCTGCTTCATTTTCAGGGTTGCATTGATTTATTATAGATATGTAACCATAAGGATTAGTCGATTGGCAGAGAATTAATCGCTAAGTATTTAGAGAATTGTTCAGAAATCCTGTTTTCTGTCAAAATACAGCTGATGATGGCTGAATGATCAATGCAGGAAATCATCAGCGGATTCATTGATAATGAAAATAATAGTTGCAGCTCCAATATTTAACATGTTACCCCTCCCCTCCCCTCGCTCTCCGATTGGCTCGTGCTCTGCAGCAGCCTCCTCACCGGCAGCACGCGCTGCTCCGGTCTGTCAGTGTTCCCGGTGTGGACCCGCGGTAACGGCTTTCTGTGCGGAGGACTAATGAGAGACCCGGACCAGGATAGACCCGTGCTAACCCGGACAGGCTGACCCCCCTCTCTGTATCCCGGGTTGTTTTCTGGTCCGGTTCGGCTCGTTTCTCCCCGCTGCTGTGTTTTGGATCTAACCCGGCTCGGCTCGGCTCGTCTCTGTTCGTTTCGGCTCAGATCTCTCCTCCTCTGTTGTGGATTCGTGGGGTCGATCTGTCCCGGTTCGGACCGACATGACGCGGGAGTTAAACCGGACCGGACCGCGCGGGACGGGGTTGTGAACGGAAGGACCTCCGCGTGCCAGAGCGCGCGCGACAGTGCGGATGAATGATTGACAGATATGGAAAAACTACTGAGTCAGGTACGAGCTTGCGTGTGTGTGTGTGTGTGTTACAAAGTGTGTGTGTGTGTGTGTGTGTGTGTGTTACAGTGTGTGTTACAAAGTGTGTGTGTGTGTGTGTTCAGGAGTTTTTTATTTATATTTTAAAATCAACATCAGAACAAACAAATACTTTTTGAGGTCCAGTTGGACTTTTTTAGGCCATTATGTTTTATTTTCTAACATTAGGTACCCTGAAGGACATTCTAATTAAATGAGTAAACAACTGTCAGACTAATCAATAGATAATGAAAATAATGGTTAGTCCCCTTCTGTATGAATGTGTTAGTTAGTGCCCCCCCAAAACAACAACAACAGTGACTAAATAAATATTATTTTCATTCTTAACAGTGGAAACAGAAGTTACAATCTCACAACAAGGTCCATTTAGTAGCTGTTCTGGAGCTTTCTATCATATTGTAATTAAACGTATTTGAACCTCCTCCGCGTGTATTTTTATTCACAGTTAATATTCTAAGATGTTAGAAATGTTTCAGTCACGCTGCAGACTCGTCTCTTCTACATAAAGAAGCTTTTCCAGCAGCTCTCAGCAGCTGTTTTCCGCACTGATCTCCTGTCAGTCATGAAGTGTAAACATTCATTGATTGTAAAAATTGTAATGATTAATGATTAATTTTCTGTCGATCTATGAATCGATGAATCGTTTCACAATGAGTGACGATAAATCAGAATCAGTCAGATCCTCTGTGATGCTGCAACATTCAAAAAACAACTAGAAGCCTAACCTCTCAACCTTTAAACACACTTAGAACCTGCTCAAGGACCCACAAAAACACTTCAACAATCCCATAAAAGCTTCCTAATAACCCACTGAGAGTTCTCAAGGAACCCCAGAACCTTTTTAAGCACCCAAAGAACAATCCCAGAACACCCTCCAGGACGTTTTACAGACTCCTCGAGGGCCACTAGAACCTCATCATCATTAAAGCCCCACTCCAGCCAGTGTAACATTCTGTCTTTTAGTTAGTGTTCTTTCTCAAACAGAGAACGGGGATGTGGTTAATAGTCGTACGTAATCAATTACCATGACAACCAGATTGCCGTTCTAGTGTACATGTCAAGGTCAACAACTTTATGGTCAGCATAACTAGCATTAGTAGCAATAGCATGGATATTAGTATGGATAGCGATAGCTGTCATTCTAACATAAGTTATGAGGTGGAGGATTTTTCTCCACCTTCTTCACCTGAAAACAAGGACCCCAATGAGACGGCGGTCATCAGACCACATACACTTGAGCCAATGGCTCGCATTTCGGCTCGCACTTACTACAGCGTGGTGGGGTGGGGTGGGGGGGAGTTTCGTTCACCCGCGACTAGCGAGCCGACTCATGAACGACCCCAGCTATATAGTTATAATATTGATTATTATAGATATAGACGGATCAGTCCCTCCAACTGATCCGTCTGCTACTTCAGCACCACCAGCAGCGCCATGGATTTATCAATACACAGCAGTCAATCTACTGATATTTATCCCCCCTCATCACCTACATAGACTCGGTTACACGTCAGTAACAGAGATATGTGAAATGAGACAATGGCTTAAATTTCCTCCTCAGTGGCTACACTTTCGCATAGCCTCCAAATCATGGCAGGATAGCAAACCAGAAGCTTGAGAGAATGTGTGCTGTAGGGAAGTCAGTCAGGTACATTTTTCCAAGACATTTTAAAAGATAATGGGACAGAGTGTTTCAAGTTATAACTGCCTATTGCTTTGTCCAGTAACATGGTGGAGTCCTGTCTTCCCTAGGCAGTTATTGGTCAGTGTGTCTACCATTGTGTACAACAGCTACAGGCAGCACTATGGTGAATTGGAGGCACAACATGTGTATTATTCAGTTTAAGTTAAGTTTCAGTTTTATGCTAGAAATGAGAAACAAATTTCCTACTTTTTTTCATAGGCGGTACAGACACACATCATACAGAAACTTTGTTTGCTGGTGCTGGGGATACCTAGGAAAACATGTCCGGGTGGTAACTCCATCATGTGTGGAAGATAAGGCAGAAGTTTCCTGATCCATCCCATGACTACACTGATTTTCATTATCCCCAAATATAGGTTAATTAGGACAATAAAGTGGTTTACTTGTAAATATGTTTATGGAACATTTTCTGTCCCCTTACCTTCTAAAGATGTCTTGTCAAAATGAATAAAACAAAAGGTTAGTGATTTCAATTACACACACTGAATCAGCTACGCCCCAACAGTTAGTATATTCAAGATGACACATCTGTGCTATCCCCTGTTAAATGGACAAAAGGACATGTTCAGTAGCGTTGTATAATTAGTTTATTCCATAGTTATATTTACAACAACAATCAATCAACAACAAAGACACATGGCAGGACATGGATGACTTTTCAGTATAGGCCTTGACCACAGGGACAAAATCAAATATGACACCTTTGACTGAATACCTTGATATCAATATTGTAGGGATGACAGTGGGTGTTTACATTACATGAGATTTTTGACTAACAATTATTTCTAATCTTAAAACACCTGCGTTGGCCAAGACTGAAAGCCCTCACCAAACCTTCTTTCTCCATCCTCAGGCTGTTGCCCACTTCATCGCTCTGAAGGATGTAAAACATAAGCATTACACATTGATGCACATACAGTGCACTGCAGAAGTATTCAGAATTTTGTCAAAATATGAAGTAGAAAAAATCATTTTGAGTAGTCATATTTTGAATTAAGTTATTATATGGAAAGAAATATTACAGCAGTATTTGTTATCTAGTAAAAAAGTGAGATTTTATCAAGGGTCTGAAAACTTTTTCAAGGCACTGTATATAATGTACACACACAGATGACACGTCACATGTTAATTAAGGAACATTTAAGACACAAGCTGAAAAAGTTAAAATCTTACAGATCTTTAATCAAAGTGCTGTCACCAGGACTAAAGCTGGAATCATCTGTGGAGTAGTCCAAGCGTGATCTCTTCAGTGGTGTGCAAATGGGGGTTGAAGTGTATTGGGGTTCAGGTTCAGTCTCACAGGACACACTCTTCCTCTCAGGTTGAAGGTACACTTGAACAGCTAGCACACACAATGAAAAAAAAAGCATTTAGTTTACATCCCATAGTTTACACACTGTATGCATACATGCAGATTTAGTTTTGAACACACAATGATTTTTTCTTTTACAGAACTGAGCCTACACATGAAAGAGTTGCCTATATATTATTTGTCCAACATCACTGGAATCACACATATCTACTAAGAAGTGAACCACGACTGTGTGACTAGTCCAGCAGAGTCTGGAGCTGTCCCTGGCCCTTCACACTGTACCCTCATTATCCTCACCCTTGCTTCTCCTGCTGGGAATAGGTGTGTCACTGGGGGGTCTGTCTGGCACCCTATCTCTTTGGTCCTGAGAGCCTATCCAAATAATGTACAATATGTGATGATGCGTGTCATATTATTCAGACAATCAGCTACTGTTAGAGTGGCTGATATTCCGTAAACACCGACAGATAAGACACAGCGGTGTGGACGAAGACACGTCTTTACGTTATGAAACAACAAAATAACCAGCCGTCAACTAACGTTAGTTCGCTAGCGTAAATAAATCATTTAAAACATTTCACAGTGCACAACTCACCATTTCATCAACGCTGATGGTTGGGACAGCATCGCTCCTCAACTTCAGCCTCTTCTGATCAAACAGTCTGTAGTAAAATGCGTGCTGCAGATGAAAATGCGGCGCGTAGGCTGTGCGGTCCAGACAGTTGGCTGTGCGTTAGCTTGTTTGCCAGTGGGATTTCCTGTAATCCACTGCGTTGATTGCACCCGTTCACCGCACACACAAATGCCATTGTGAAAATAAACAACACACTAAACTAAGGTGGACGAAACTAAAAAATAAAATGAAGACCCTCTGTTAGCTAATGCAGTAAGTTAGGCTAGCTAACCACACCTACCTAAGTTAGCTAACTAACAAGAAAAACAAACTGACAGACGGACAGACCGACCCACAGACAGATAAACAAACAGACACACCTATACAGAGAGATATAACTAAGTCTATAATGCTACAATTGTGGTAAAATACAAAATAAGTTTACTAGCTAGCTCACAACGATGTTTATCAGTTTGCTGCTCAGACGCAAAGAGGCTGGACAGTGGACAGTTATTTGGCAAAAAATATTTGGCAAACAGTGTAGTTCATCAACATTGTCAGGAAATGACTCTCAAATATATGAAATATCATAAAAATGTCAAAATTGACTGGAGTGGGACTTTAACCACTGCTCATGGAACTTGGAACATGAAGATTCTCTCTTGACCTTGGGAACACATAACTGTGGTAAAACTGTCTAGAGGCAAGGTTTACTTACTATCGTTTTCTGGAGCTTTTGACCATATACCATGACCTTCTTCAGTGTCATCACATGACCAAGTACTGACCTTCAGTCATGTGCTAAAAAGCACCCCTTGAGCCTCATTAGCAATCAAGAGAACCTGTTCAAGCAACAGCAGACGTTCCTGAAGTGTCTGTAGAACCTCACAGAGCGTTTCACATAAAAGACACAGAACCCTCATATGTGCGAGAACCTGCCCAGTGACTGACTGACCACTGCTCAGTATAACATGAACAGAGACGTAGAGCAGGTAGCCCGAGCTCAGCACCTGTGTGATCATAACATGCCAACAATAATCAATATGTTCATGTACAGTGAAAAAATAATCATTTAAAGTGGAGTTCTTCTTAAAGATGCAGAACGCAGCAGCATACTGATATTTTCTCTGTGATGCACCGGGGTCATTTCCTGTCCAGTGCTGGTTTGGTCTGTTGGTGGTGCGAGGGGTGGTGGTGATGCCCACGGTCTGCCTGCTCAGAGCAGGGAGACACCTGAAAGCAGCAGGTATCTGATCCACCTGCAGACTCTAATTACAGTGATGACGTCACAATGACACACAGCAGATCAGCTGCTCATGTTATTATTGAAAAATAACCACAGAAACCTCTGAGTTCATGTGCACATCAAACTTATTACAGTTTCTGCTGTAAGTCAACAGCCGTGTTGGAAACAACCTGTTGAAAACAATTCACACAGTTCCACAAACAATCTTCAATAAAAACTGTCTGGACCACCTGTTCCTGTTCCCATCTGTTCCTGTCTGTTCCTGTTCCCATCTGTTCCCGTCTGTTCCTGTTCATGTTCCTGTCTGTTCCTGTTCCCGTCTGTACCTGGTTGTTCCTGTTCCCGTCTGTTCCTGTCTGTTCCTGTCTCTTACTGTTCATGTTCCTGTTTGTTCCTATTCCTGTCTGTTCCTGTTCCTGTCTGGTCCTGTTCCCGTCTGTTCCTGTTCCCGTCTGTTCCTGTCTATTACTGTACATGTTCCTGTTTGTTCTCATTCCTGTCTGTTCCTGTTCCCCATCTGTTCCTGTCTGTTCCTGTTCCCGTCTATTCCTGTCTGTTCCTGTCTGTTCCTGTTCCCGTCTGTTCCCATCTGTTCCTGTTCCCATTTGTTCTTGTCTGTTACTGTTTATGTTCCTGTCTGTTCCTGGTCCCGTCTGTTCCCATCTGTTCCTGTTCCTGTCTGTTCATGTTCCTGTTTGTTCCTGTTTGTTCCTGTTCCCGTCTGTTCCTGTTCCTGTCTGGTCCTGTTCCTGTTCCTGTTTGTTCCTATTCCCGTCTGTTCCTGTTCCCCATCTGTTCCTGTTGCTGTAGTCTCTGTCCAATAACTGTCCAATCTTCTGACCAAAGTTTAATTATAATACATGCAGAAATAATTGTGATGACAAATAAAATCACGCACTACTATGCACAGAAAACATGCTGACTGTCGGATCTTCAAAATGTCCAGAAACATGAGTTCAACTTATAAAGATTTATAAAGATTTATAGAGTTATAAAGATTTAAAATGAGTTATAAAGATTTATAAAGAGTTATAAAGATTTATAAAGAGTTAAGAGTTATAAAGAGTTATAAAGAGTTATAAAGATTTATAAAGAGTTTTGAACATTTATGAAGAGATCACTTCATCTGATCTGTCGGTTTCAAATTTCTGTGAAGTTTCATGTGTTCATGTCTCGCTGTAATCTGTTTTTTCTGAGATTTGGGCTGCAGAGACTAAGACTATGGGGCTAAATCTGGGCCAATAGTTTTGATCATTTGAAAAAAAAATTGTAATTGAAAAACTAAAATCTGAAACTGAAAGTTAAGTTTTGATGTTGAACTTTGAAAAATACAACAATGTACTCAAAATAAAAATAAATGTAGGAAACGTTTTTTCAGTTTAAATATAATTTTGATTCAATTCTGGAATTTTTTTGAATAAATAATTTATTTTCACTTTCATTTTTCACTTTCATATATATTTTGATATTTGAGGTCTTATTTTTTTTACAGTTTCAAATCTTATTTTTTCGGTTTCAGATCTTTTTTTCAGTTTCAGATCGTATTTTTTCAGTTTCAGACTTCTGGCCTTGATCTGGCGTGGGGGGCGTGGCCTCAACTGAGAGGGGCGGGAAATCATGAGTGACAGCATAACAAAGAAACATTGACACTGAGTTAGAGAGAAAAAGGGAGGGGTGATAGAGAGACATAATGTAGACAGAGAGAGAGAAAGAGAAGTGATGTATTAGGGTGTTGGCGTTTCTCCAACATACATCATTCTATATATAGAACACACACACACACACACACACACACACACACAGCTGAGGTCTGTTTCATTCAGTTCCAGAGGACGAATAATGAAATGAGGAGAAGAAGAGAGAGACGGTAGAGAGACATTCTGCAAACACTGAGTGAGAGAGAGAGCGAGACAGACAAACAGATATAGAGAGAGAGAGAGACAGGTTCCTGTTTCTGTCTCATCCTTTCATCCCTCATTCACCCATCCTCCTCCTATTCACATTACACTGCAGGGACAGAGAGAGGGATTCTGGGTAATGAAGTCCTCCGGCAGCAGGCTAGTCCTGTGACTTCAGAGTTCTGTATTCAGCCAATCACAGTCTGTCTGTCACCTCATCAGCCAATCAGATTCACAGTTTAGTCTCCACAGAGTCGTGTTAGACGTCAAACGTTTAGTCTGATTCAGAAGTTTACAGTCATGTTTCATAGTGACGTCATCGTACAGTTTTTATGAATTTTACAATTAAACACTAAAAAGAAACAGGCAGACACAACACCCTAACAACCACTTAGCAACCACCTACAATAAGACTGAACATCAATATTGCGATTAAGATTGTGAGTATTCTGTCTATCTCAATTTGACTAAATGTAAACAAATCCAGGGATGGGTTGAGGAGTCTCAGCCTGAGGAGGAACAAAGCTGCTCTGTGGTCTGGTGGTACGGCAGCGGATATTTCTGTATCACTTGCCAGAAGGCAGCAGGGTGAACAGGCTGGGGGATTGGGGATTGTCTTTCAGTATCCTTTGGGCTCTGCACAGGCACACCACCTCTCCGTTATCCCTGATGCTCACCTGCTGCAGAGCTCTCCGGTCCTGGGCCGTGCACATCCCATGACAGTTTGTAATGTTTCCAGTCAGTCAGGAGGCTTTCTATTGCTCCTCTGTAAAAGTTACCAAGAATGTGGCACTGGAATTTTGTCTTCTTAAGATTCCTTAAGAAATACAGTAATTTCTGAGCTCAGTTTCTCAAAGCACTTCATAAGAATGGAGGTGCCACAGGGCAGTAGTCATTTAGACTAGACTGTAGACATTTTTGGTACAGGAATGATGGTGGCTGTCTTAAAGCAGGTGGGAACACTCTCCTTTGACAGTGATATGTTGAAAATGTCAGTCATGACATCAACTAGCTGGTTGGCACGTTTTCAGTACATGGGCAGGGATGTTATCAGGCCCTGCAGCTTTACTCACATTCACTCTCAGCATAATTCTTCTCGCATCCGCTGTGGATACTGACAGTGGTTGGTCCTATGGAGGTGGAGTAGACGTGACAGATGACTCTTTGTTGAGGAGATCAAAGCATAAAATGTGTTAAGCTCATCTGGCAATGTGGCCTCACACATGATGGGGACGCTCCTGCTTTTGTTGCCTGTGATGGTCTGGATCACTTTCCACATATCTTTGATGTCGTTGGTGTTGAGGCCTCTCTCCAGTCTCTCCTGATGTCTCCTCTTTGGAGACAGGTGTTGTAAGCTTCCTTGTCACTTGACAGAAAGGCAGTTTGTTTGTATAAACATGGTCCAGGGTATTGCTTCCCCTGGTGGGGGTGTGGACATGCTGGTGAAATTTAGGTAAAACAGTTCTGAGGCCTGTTTGATTAAAATTACCAGCTACAACAAAAATACCATCAGGCTACATTGTCATGTGACTGCTGATGACCTCATACAGTTCCTGTAGTGCATTTTTTGAATTTGCATCTGGGGGAATACAAACAGCATCAATAAAAACACTGGTGAACTCTCTGGGCGGATAATGTGGTGAACATCTTAACATTAAAAACCTGACATCTGGGGAAAATTGTCCATCTCGTTTGACTACAATTGAGCACCAAGCATCATTGATGTAAAGAGTTCGCCTCCCCTCGTCTTTCCAGAGTCTTGTGTTCTGTCGGTGTGGAAAATGTGGGCATGACAGTCTCTGTTTTCCTGTTGCTGAGTTAGCCTGAGTCTTATTTCATCTATTTGATTTTCCTGCGATCGGACATTAGCCAGAAGTAGGCTGGGTAGTGGAGCAGCCTTAGGTCCAAGCTGGGTTAGCTTAGCTCTTATCCTGGCTCTCTTCCCCCTCTTCCTGGGGCGATTGCACCTCTTGCAGTGACATTTGGTCTGGTTGGTCTGACTGGATGGTCGGAAGATCATCTCAATGTCCACTACACTTAATCCAATGCCTGCACTTTCTGTCATAGGTAATACATGCTTCAATAATAAAAAAAATAACAAATTCACGTTTGAAGGAGCAACTGCACAGTATACATTCACGCACAAATGATCATTTTAAAACTTGAATCTGAAACTTGGTGTAAATAATTCTAACAGTTAAGGATAAACAATATGATCAGTATGATCGGGGATATTTAAGCCTGTGACAGGCTCAGCTAACAACACAGGAAATATTAAACTGCACCTATGGACATACAGTTCTTGCTGTAGGTGCACTGAGGATTAGCATTAGCATTCCTGTGGCTGTGTTCTGGTTGGTTAGTCACTGTGTGGAGCTGTTCCTTCACAATAAAAGCCTTCTGATGTTTGTCTAAAGTGAGTTAAAGAGATTTTGACAGGATGTGGAGGTGGGCTGAAGTCAGAGTCACATAAAAACATGTAGAGTTATTATTAATCACACCTCCACGCTGACAGTCTGAGCAGGAAACATCACAGTTCATGATTTAAAGGAAGAGTTTGATATTTTATAAGATCTCAGGTTTGAGTTTATAACATGGAGGGGAATGTGATGATTCTGTCAGATAGATCAGTGATTCACCTGAACACCACCTGCTGCTGCTGTTGCTGAGAGAGGAGGAGTTAAAATGGTAAAAGTGCTGATTGATGGTGGAAACATCCAGCTTCCAGTGGTTTAAGTACGAATACAAACTGAACTGAACAAACTGAAAAAAGAGACCAGATGTGATCATGACTGTGTGTGCGTGTGTGTGTGTGTGTGTGTGTGTGCGCGTGCAGCTGAGGTCACATGACTCAACATGACCAGAAAACACATACATCAGGTCACATGTGGGTTGTGTTTGAGGGTCTCAGCTGTTTCCTCTCTGATTATAATGGTGATGATGATGGTGAAATTCAAACTTGATCCTGCAGAGGATATATCAATCAAATTGATCCGACATTTGTCCAATCACTCATGTGACCTAAGAAAGAAAAAAGTTCTTATGAGCGTCAGGAAACTTTGGACACTTTAATTGTAATTACATTTCTGTCTGGAGCTGATTTGTGGTCTGCTGTTTATATTTATCCGTGACATTTTCTGATGTCGTCTCTCTGTTTGATAGTTTGACTGAGTTTGTGTTTGTTGCTCTGCTCAGTTGGTTTTCTGGGTTCGTCTCTTGTTCTCTGCTGGGAGGCAGTGTTTTCTTTTTGTTTCTCATTCACAGCACTAACAGCCGCCTGCAGGCAGGAAAACACACTCAGTCAGAGAGCTTCATCTCAAACAGCAACTCGCTGCTGTCAGAATCAGATCAATGTACTGTCACCAGTGAGAGGAAGGAGAGGGTTAAATATAATATACGTGTGGTTGGTTGGTTGGTTGGTGGGTTGGTGAGTTACTTGGTTGATTGGTTGGTTGGTTGGTGGGTGGGTGGGTTGGTTGGTTGGTTGGTGGGTTGGTTGGTGAGTTAGTTGGTTGGTTGGTGGGTTGGTTGGAAGGTTAGTTAGTTAGTTGATGGGTGGGTTGGTTGGTTGATTGATTGGTTGGTTGGTGGGTTGGTTGGTAGAGGGATGATGCTATGTTCATAGACACTGAACATCAGGAGGGTTTGTTGTTTTATCTGGGATTCATTTTCCCTCAAGCCCGACAAACTAAACATTTACTGAAAGCACAAAACCTCACGATAATTTCTGTTCAAACAATTTTAACTTCCAAATATGACTGTGACAGCTGCTTATTACCATGGTGATGGCGGTGCATGCAGATGCAGTGGCCAGCAGCTCCTAAAAACTTCCTACATTTTTGTTTCAGTTTGTTTTTTTCACCTTTATTGCTGAAGCACGTATTACTGTCATGTAGACTTTTCTATAAAAATACTATGTTAAAAACAGCCCATGCAGGAGCACACTGCTTGTGGTAGTCGATGTCAAACATATAAAATGCTTTGAAGCACACATCAACTGCCCCAAGCAGTGTGCTTTGCTCCAAACACTGCCCCACCAGAATAACGAATGCTTGCGAGGAGCACTGGTGGTCATCTCCCTGTGTTAGGATGTAGGGCCATGGCCGCGACACCTCTGCCTGCTGGAGGGATTCCACCATGTTTGTTCCAACTTAAGAAATAAATAAAAAGAAGTAAAGATTACAGTATGGTGAAAAGCAAAGAGTGAAATCTAGATAGAGAACCATCCTCCTTGGTTTAAATCAGTGGTATGGCAACATTTTGCTTTCCCCATTTCATATGTGGCTATAAATGTCCACATCTGGAGGTGGTCTGGCTCGCACTGACTGAATGTCAGTTTCTGGACTATATAGCTTATATATATGTATCTGCACATTGTTGTTAAAATTCACTTCTGCCTTTTATGCCTGTAAACAGTAAGTGGAAGCATTGCAAGTGGACGTCCCTACTTGGCATCTATAGGAAGACAGTTTTATAGGTATCAGTATGATGTGGATTGGCATTTGGTCATTTAGTAGCCAAATATACTATATAATAAAACCTATGGAAATGGGAGTCCCCACCTCTGCATATGCAGGCAGCCATGTTTTAAAGTGTTTTGGTGGAGCCTCATGCAAACCAAGAAAGTCCTGTGCCATCTAATGAATGGAAAACCATTTTAAAAAAGGAATTCAGTGTGGCAGCTGCCACACTAATACAAGATGGGTTTAAATAATGCATCCCCATTATATGTAAAATTATATTCCATCAGACACATACCATGGCCGGAGTGGTTAGATGTGGGAACTCTTGGAGGATCTTATCTCACTGTATTTTCAGTTATTTCCCCTCATCCACGGTGCCCTGTGCAGGACTGGATTCTGCATGGATTGTGTCTCAGCCATTCTTTGAGCTGTTCGGCTCTCTCTTCAGATAGGGTTGATTCTATAAAAACACACATAAGAATATTGTCATATAGTACAGTATATGGGTCTTTTGCTTTACCAAAGTATTCAGTTCAACCTTTACCTGGTATGTATGCTCTTTCAGGCCCGCTATCTTCTTGCCTTTGTGGCCGGCTCACGCATCTCTTTCTAATGTTCCTCAGCTTCTCTTCAAGGAATCCAGTGGCTGGACGGTGGTTCTGGATTTGGGTATACCTTACCTCCTGGCAAGAAATTAAAATCTTTTGTGAATAGAGAAGCAGCAGAGTTGGATTATTTTTGTCTTTCCTATTTTCTACTTTACACAAAATGTGTGAAAACCCCCCTGTACCTTAAAAGGACTATAAAGGACACTACTTTCTTAGCCTACGAGTCACAAGCAAACTTGGTTGAAGAGGGCACCCTGGTTAGTTTACATGCAGTAGTTAGTCTGTTAGCTTGACTGGCATCATATATTGTGATAAAGCAGCTGTTAGCCTTTCCTGCTCAGCTTCCAGGCCGTAGTGGGAAGCACAGGGGAGGCCGAAGGGCTAACCCCCTTCACTTTTCCAGCAGTTGAGAAACAACAGACAACACTTTACTGCAGCATTTATTAACTCACACACTGGAACCTACACTTACAGCGTTTTGTAACACCCCCACTTTCTCTGTGTTTCTTTTTTATTGTTTCAAGCACTGATATTAATGAAGGTCTTGTTGCTGCCCGATCCGTACCGGAAACCCGATCTGTTCTGCTCGTGTAAAAATGCAGCTACTTTGTGTCACCGCTTTTTTTATTGAATGCAGAAATGAAAAGCTTCAGCTGAAGTCACACTTTATGTTGATAAGTGGAACTTATCTTTAGAAATACAAAACAAAAAGTTTTAAAAAAGATTTATTTAATAAGGAAAAATGTAATCAATCAATCAATCAATAATGTTATCTTTGGTTTTACTAGTTATGAAACAGAAGATTGAATGTTTTCTTCTTCTTAAATAAATACACATTTTTCTTAGTTTTGTAAAGAATGTCTATATTGAGCTCATTTCGTCATTCATTAACAAAAGAGCTGGTAAAACGCTTGCACTGCTTGAATAAAGTAACTGTTGAATTCATCCAATTATGGAAAATGTAATATATATTAATGTTTAACTTTAATTAATTACTTTTGTTTAGTTTCATTCATTGTTTCACCATCTTTGTGCACATCTGCCACTGACTCAGGTTAAAGAAAGCTGATATCCAACATTATCGCTGTTTCTTTCCTAGACAGGTGGGACTCTTTTGCTAGCTGGCCAAAAACACTCAGGTCAACTGAGTTAAACTATCAGCTATATAGCTTAGCATGGACCAAAAGCTGATGTGCAACAGACAGTGATCAGAATAAATCTACAAACCAACCAATGAAAAGATGCAGAACACACTGTAAACAACAATTCTGCTCCAGCTGTGCGACCAAATCTTTCTTCTGTTTCTGTGTTCTATTTTATGTTATTTTTTACATAAAGGTTGATGTGGCAGTCAGATGTTATGATGATGTTATGTGTCTCATTGTACCAACAATTCATCTGACAGCCTGAAAACCAGTCTGATACCGACTGAGACCAAGATTTTATCAAACCAGTATGACATGAACCTCTAAGATTTATCACACAGAGTGGAGCCACTAATTCAGGCTTTTTGATCTCCAAAGAGGCCGGGATCGTGACTCCAATCAACAGGATCGGTTTTATTATCAGACTTGCATACAGAAAAGGAAGCACTTGTTAAAGGGACAGCCTGAAAGGCTGATTATCCTCCATCCAGCAGCAGCAGAGCCAGTCATTTACCACCAAACCTCAGATGGATTTTTCTCTTCTTTTCTCTCAAACTCATTTCAACAGTGAATTCAACAGAACAAACAGCAGTGAAAAGGGCTTTTTTTCCTTTTTTCCCATCACTTTGTACACAATAATTGAAGAGGTCATGATGTGTCTTTAAACTGAGATTAAATTAATCACTTAAAAATACAATACAATCTGGTTTCTCTTCATTGGTTATGTGGAGAATCGATGTCACTCCAAAGTAGACTTTCTGGTCTTTTTTACATTTTGAGCTAATAACATATACATTTTTCTTTTATTATTTTGTTGTTGTTTCTATTTTAATTCTGGCTTTATTTATTTTTGCCTTAATCCTTGAATCTTTGTGGTACACTCCCATAACCACGTATGGAGACCATCACAGCCTTCAATTCAACAGCCAATCGCAGGAGGTTATAAAGTGAAGTGAAAGTGGTTTTTAAGTGAAGAATATGAGGCCTGATCCTGAATCAAAGGGACCAGCAGGAACATAAGGACTGCTAAATGATACTGACAAACTGGAAACCTTAATGAGCTGTGCACCTCATTAGAGATGTTTGAGTTTGAAGATGGTGATTTTGTTTGGTCTGTCAATCGGTCCAGATATAAATCTCAACTGCCAGTGAGATTGTCCTGAAATGTCAGATTTCATTCCTGACAGAATTCAGTTCAGACTTAAGTCACGTTGAAGCGTTACAGAAATGTTTCAGGTCCGACTTCGTGACATTGATGTCAAGACTTTTACGTAAAAGAGACTCACATTTAAAACTGTCAACACATTTACGACATTTGAAGATCTACTGTTCAGATCATTAGTAACCTTCCTGCTCTCCAGAGGATGACTTTTCCTCCAGCGCCACCATCAGGGCAAACTTTATATTTTTATGTTTGCCAAAGAGTACGGTCTAGACCTGCTCTATATGAAAAGTGCCCTAGATAACTTATGATTTGGCTCTATATAAATAAGACTGAATTGAATTGAACTGACAAATTCATTTCACCTCCCTGTCCACATACTAGCTATTTCAGAGCTTTCAATTGCATCTCACGGTCTTCATTTGTGTCATGTCTCGTCGGTTGTGTTAAGTTTCATGTCTGTCATGTTTCTGTTTCCTGTTCTGGTGTGTCTGTTTTATTTTGAAAAGTCTACCTTTCCTCTCGTTTCTGGTCCCTTTACTTCCTGCCATTGTGTGTTTCCCGCCTGTGTGATTGTTTGCCCCGCCCTGATTGTTTCCACCTGTTCCCCTTTACCTCTTGTGTGTATATACTGTCGGCGTTTTCCTTTGTCTCGTTGCCAGATCGTAGCTTGCGTGCAAGCCTTCATAGCATGCTCTTGTTACCTCGACTTTATTGGATGGAAGAACTCTTTATTCTGAAATAAAACCTTTAAAAACTCTACCTGATCTTGGCGTCCTGCATTTGGGTCTACCTGCTTCATCAGCCAGCGTAACAATCTGTGAGTCCATCTGGGGGACAGGCAAGATGGTTTAGCTCCGTTCACATCCAGCGAGGTTCTGTAGCAACCAGGTCAAAACAGGAAAAACCCAGTCAAACACTGACCAGCTGGTTTTGGGTAAACTTTCATTTGAAAGAAGTCCAAACCAAAACCAGGACCTGGGCCCAACTCAGGTCATGCTCATTCCACTCTAGGACACAAACTGAGAATATTCAATGGACCCCTGACAGTCCTGTTTCCTGGTAACAAACAAGGATAACATAGAGACGCTGCTGGTCATTGGTTGGTGCTCACCTTAGGATTTGAGGACTGAGCTGGAATACAAAGGCAGAAGCGAAATCAAATGGCCAAGAATGAGCAAGAATATGAGCCAGATTATGAGGGCTGCTAAATGCATCCTCTTCTGTTTTCTTTACATTTTTAGCTCCACTTCCGATCAGACTCTAAGAATAGATCAATCATCAGGATGTTGGTTGTTCATATCAGCTGTCATGAACACTGTGGCCTCTAGGGGTCACTGCCAGAGTTCAGACTCTGCACAAAAACAAATGTAGATAATGTGACACCATCTGCTTCCTGGAACCATCAGATAAACTAGAAATGGAATCCAGAGACTCTAAATCTGTGTTGAGATAAACTCTGCCTGCTGTCGAGCGCTACCTTGCTCTGATGAGGTGAAGAAGAAGAAGGAGGAGGAGGTGTTTGCTGCTGTGAGTCAGCAGAGCTTCAGACTGAATCTGAACCAGATCAGTAGATCTCCGTCCTCCTGCTCACTAACAGCTGGACTCTAACAGCTGAGAGACTCTGCAGTGTTGGTTTTACAGTTACATATAAAACATTACAAAATAATAAAGTTCTGTCTTTTTCATCTGGACACTGAGTCTATATTATTAACATGACCTCTTATCATATAACTCCCAACCCACCACACTCTGTCTGTTCCTGCTGTTTTTATCACATGTTGATATCAATCAATGAATCAAGTTTATTTGTCACATGTAATCATATATCATAGGTACATTCACAGTGAAATGTAAACACCTTTCTCACCACTGAGTCAGCATACAGGGCCCAGGTCAGGCCTTGGTGACGTGGACACCAAGATACTTGAAGCTGTCCACCCTCTCCCCAGAGGACCAGTTGATATTAAGGGGGTCATAGTTTCTTTCCTGCTTCTTTCCAAAGTCCACTATCATCTCCTTAGACTTGCTGACGTTCAGGAGGAGGATGTTGTCTTGACACCAGCGGGTCAGGTCCTCTACTTCCTTCAGGTAGGCTTTTTCATTGTTATCAGTGATCAGGCCCCCCACAGCTGTGTTGTCAGTAAACTTGATGATGGTGTCGGAGTCGACAGTGGCTACACAGTCTTGTGTGTACAGGGAGTACAACAGGGGGCTCAAAACACAGCCCTGGGGTGCTCTGGTGTTAAGGGTGAGGGTGGAAGAGGTGTGTCCGCCAACCCTCACCACCTGGGGTCTGCCTGTCAGGAAGTCAAAGATCCACATGCACAGTGAGGTGTTTAATCCCAGTTGCTTGAGCTTTGTGACGGGCCTGAAAGGAACTATGGTGTTAAACGCTGGACTGTAGTCAATGAACAGCAATCTCACATAGCTCCCTTTCTTGTCCAGGTGAGATGATCAGTTGGCACGGTAGGCAAACTGTAATGGGTCCAGTGTGGTGGGTAGTGAGGAGAAGATGTAAGCCATTCAAAGCTCTTCATCACTACAGAGGTGAGTGCCACTGGGAGGTAGACATTCAGGCAGGCTGCTCTTGTCTTGTCTTGTCTTGATGGTGGACATCTTGAAGCATGTGGGTATGACAGACTAAGTCAGGGACAGGTTGAATATCATTGTGAACACTGGCACTAGTTGGTCAGCACATAGTTTGAGGACCTGCTCACTGATACTGTCTGGTTCTGCTGCTTTCTTGGTGTTCACACATTTGAAAGGCCTCCTGATGTCATGCTCAGAAAGTGTGGTAGGTGTGAAAGCTGCACCCACCCATCCATCAACCTCTGCTTCAGCTGTTTTAGCTTGTTGGCTGCCAATGGCCTCAAAGTGAGCAAAAAAGTAGTTTAGCTCACCTGCTAGAGATGCATCAGCACTTGACGGAGGGCTTGGGAGGGTGGGGGGTTATAATCCGTCATAGTTCTTAGACCTTGCCACATACTTCTGGGATTGCCCTCATGGAATTGTAGTTCCACTTTCTTCCGGTAGTCCCTTTTTGCCTCCTTTACTGCTCTTCTTACATGGTAAGCTGCTGCGGTTTCTGGTTGTGGAATGACAGTAGTAGTAGTAGTAGTTTTGGGTACAGTTGCTTCTGTTGTTTTACAAATGACGTTCGACGATGGTGTCCTGGAACGTGCTCCAGACTGTGTCATGTAGTGCACAGGGTGGCCTCTAATTGGCCTGACCATTTCCTGACCTCTCGCATCACTGGGGGCATGCATTGCAGTTTGTTTACACACATTGACCTCAGCAAGATGGCCGAATGGTCACTCTTCCCAAACACGGGAATCAATTTGGCTCTGTAGCCATTTTTGAATGGCTACTTTGAGTGGTAGCAGTGATCCAGAGTGTTTATTCCCCTTGTGGCGCAGTCAATATGTTCATGGAAGTCAAGCATAACCTTCTTAAGGTTAGCCTGCTTGAAGTCAGCTGCAACAATGAGCGCAGCATCAGGATTACCGGTCTGTAAGCAAAGTCCTTGCAAAGATTCGACAGGGCAGCTTCTGTATCCGCCTGTGGTGGGATGTAGACTGCTGTGTGTCAACTATACAGTATAGGTAGGTGTAAATAATAAATACAATGTACATATATTAAAGTATATAGTGTTACATAATATTATATACGTATGTGCACACTATATATATATATATATATATGTATATATATATATATATATATACCGATCAGCCATAACATTATGACCACTGACAGGTGACGTGAAGAAAATTGATTATCTCGTTACAATGGCACCTGTCAGTGGGTGGGACATATTAGGCAGCAAGTGAACATTTTGTCCTCAAAGTTGATGTGTTGGAAGCAGGAAAAATGGGCAAGCATAAGGATGTGAGTGACTTTGACAAGTTGTGATGGCTAGATGACTGGGTCAGAGCATCTCCAAAACTGCAGCTCTTGTGGGGTGTTCCCAGTCTGCAGTGGTCAAATTGCTGAAAAAGTTAATGCTGGTTCTGATTGAAAGGTGTCAGAACACACAGTGCATCACAGTTTGTTGCGTATGGGGCTGCGTAGCTGCAGACCGGTCAGGGTGCCCATGCTGACCCCTGTCCACTGCCGAAAGCGCCTACAATGGGCACATGAGCATCAGAACTGGACCACGGAGCAATGGAAGAAGGTGGCCTGGTCTGATGAATCACGCTTTCTTTTACATCATGTGGATGGCCGGGTGCGTGTGCGTCGCTAACCTGGGGAAGACATGGCACCAGGATGCACTATGGGAAGAAGGCAAGCCGGCGGAGGCAATGTGATGCTTTGGGCAATGTTCTGCTGGGAAACCTTGGGTGCTGCCATTCATGTGGATGTTACTTTGACACGTACCACCTACCTAAACATTGTTGCAGACCAAGTACACCCCTTCATGGAAACGGTATTCCCTAATGGCAGTGGCCTCTTTCAGCAGGATAATGCGCCCTGCCACACTGCAAAATGGTTCAGGAATGGTTTGAGGACCACGACAACGAGTTCAAGGTGTTGACTTGGCCTCCAAATTCCCCAGATCTCAATCCAATCGAGCATCTGTGGGATGTGCTGGACAAACAAGTCCGATCCATGGAGGCCCCACCTCGCAACTTACAGGACTTAAAGGATCTGTTGCTAACGTCTTGGTGCCAGATACCACAGCACACCTTCAGAGGTCTAGTGGAGTCCATGCCTCGACGGGTCAGGGCTGTTTTGGTGGCAAAAGGGGGACCTACACAATAGTAGGCAGGTGGTCATAATATGGCTGATCGGTGTATATATATACATTGAAAATAATGATGATGTATGGATTATATAAGTAGTATAATACACTGAATATGAGAGGAGGAAAGCAGGAGTGGGGAGAACAGCCATATGGCCAACATCCCCCACCCCCCACCCCACCCACCCCCAGGACCTCGTGGCCAATCACATCGCTCTGCCTTCATTGCCCTGCAAAACACCCCAACACACACACACACTGATGCTGTCTCAGTCTGAATCAGCCTCTGTGTGTGTGTGTGTGTGTGTGTGCGCGCGCGTGTGTGTGTGAGACTATATCACAGTCATGTGCATCTGTAAATATGTCCCCCCTCAAACATTCTCCTTCATGGTTTGTTCCAGGACTAAAGATGGAGTCTGTCAGTGTGTTTGTCCAAGACTTTGGTGCAGAGTGACACACCTCAGCCATGTAGTCCAGATCCATGTAGTCCAGGTCCATGTAGTCCAGGTACAGCAGAGTGGTCTAATATCATGAAACAGACTTTTCCTTTGAAAAATAAGTGTAAAGACAGCGAAACAAATTTCCTGACATACATTGAAGGTGCAACATCTCAAAGAGATATTAGTAATATATCACCACATCACACTGCAGGAATGATCTTTTTTTGATTACATAACTGTCTATTGTAATTTCACTCTGCTTTCCATATTATCTTTCTTTTTTTTATTTCCAGATAAACGCAAATTAAATACAGGCTTACTTATCTGAAACAGATTCTTAGAAAGAAAACTGGAACAGTGATTGTTAATGAACACAACATCTAATGAGCTAGTATCAGCTAACAGTGGACGGTGTCATCTTCAATGAACTGTAAACTTTCTACAGGATAGAAACTGTACTTCTTCCTTTTGATGGGACGTTGGCTGCATTTACTTCAGTATTAACATCCACATCAACACCACCTCCACCTGACCATAATATTATACCTCCATAAGTCATATTTTCAGTAACAGTAACACTCTCAGGTGCATTTGAATATTTTGCAATCGGGATCACTACTTCATTAATTTGTAATTATTTAACCTGATCTTTGACATCTTCTAGGAATCTATCAGCTGAACTGTCCCCATGAGCTGTCTGGAGTTTCAGTCAAGTCCTGACTGTGTAAAAAGCTGCTGTCTAACTGAACTAGGTGCTGAAGTCATCCATATCAGAGCCAATCAATCAGTGCAAATGATTCAGTCATCCATGTTTGTCCAGGACCTGCAGTGAGCAGAATACCAGCTGTTTGCTTTGGTTTGTATTAAGGCATTTGTACCTGCTTGTTGTTGTTTATTACTGTTAGTAGTAGCCAGGGGATTTGTCTGCCCAACAGACAGATGTCTCTACAACTACTGGACACATTTCCGTTAAATGTCCTTATCCCATTCCTGCTCCCCAGAGATTGAACCATGACCTTTCCTGCAGCTCCACCCTCAAGACAAACATACATCAGACATACAAACATCATCAACCTGCAAGCGATTACATTAACTGAAAATGTTTTTCAAGAAAACAATGTATGGCAACTACTCGATGGTTAAGATTTAGGACAGATGTTGGCCAAAGTAAATAAAGAACTACTTTGGACCCCATTTCCACTGAGTCACTTCATGTGTCTCTGGTGGATCAGATATCTATCTGATCTCTAAACAGTTCAGTGTAAGTGTATCCAAGAAGTAGTCAAGATGGTTTGAAACCTGTTTGTTCAAACTATTGTTCAAACAACCTACCAAGGAGGTTTGAGACTCATTCTAGCCAGATGTTGAAAAGGTGTAAATGTATCCGTCTTTGCACGCCAAATTGATTTTCCAGTCGTCGGTCTAGGAGTATACAGTGGTCTATGGTGTCAAAAGCTGTACTGAGATCCAGTAACAGAAGTATCCAAATCCATAGTAAGCAGAAGATCATTCACCAGTGTAGTAAGTGCTGATTCAGTGGAGTGACAGGCCCTGAAAGCAGATTACTATGAAATATGTAGGCCAAAAGTTGCTGAGACACAACTCTTTCTAGTATTTTTGAAAAGAATGGAAGGTTAGAGACTGGTCGCAGTCTTAAAGCTAGTTGGGACAGTGCCAGTCGTAAATTATTTTTTGAGCAAGTTTGGCTGCAGTGTCAAAGAGAAATCTAGGATTGTGTTTATTGTTACTGATTAAGCGAGAGAAATAAGCTGCTTTAGCAGCGGAAAGAGCACGCTTGTAATTTAACACACACTCGTGCCCATGAGAGGTAGAAGTATGCCCAGTTTCGATTTACACCATTTGAGTTCGGTTCTCCTGCTGGCCTGCTTAAGAGCACGTGTTTCATCAGTAAACCAGGGTGTAGACCTCTTTGACCGTCTTGTTTGGTAGAAAGAGGTGCAATTAAATCCAGGAGACTAGAAAGGGCTGAGTTGAAATCGTTGGTGCAATCTTCAACAGATCTATGTTGACGGAGCCATGTGGCGAGTGGTGAATACATCAGCACCAATATTACAAGGACAGGCTAGTGTTGCTTCAAATTTAATAAGAAAGTGATCTGACATCACGGATGTGACAGGAGAGATGGTCAGGGCAGAAACCTCTATCCCAAGTGATAGAATCAAGTCCAAGGTATTACCACTGCAGTGAGTAGCTTCACGTACAAACTGTGACTGTTAAATTATTAGTTAGTTATTGGTGCCGACATGGATTACATGTTGCTAAAGCTAGTGGTGGTGTGTGCTGGGGTTCCCTGCTTCTCCCAATGTGATGCCAGCACCCTCAGATTAGCCTCTATGTTGGAAACTCTGGCTCCGGGTAGACAGTAAACTGTGGCCAGCGATGCCAACTCCCCGATTGTTGGTGGATATATAATATGAACTTGAGTTCCTCAAGTGAACATTTTCTGTAGGAAAAACAAACTGTTACTGCAGGAACTACAGATGCCTGATGTAACTCCTCCCACTGAGCTGCTGTATTCCCTGCCATCACGAAAGAGCTACACCCAATGCCCAGAAGACTGAGTGTGTTTGCTGCTCTCAGCTCTCTGTCTAATTTTAGCTGCTGTGGACAACAGATTTACTTAGTGTGTGTGTGTGTGTGTGTGTGTGTGTTTGGACCACAGAAACAAACCCTGCCAGCGTCTGAGTGTTGAATGCCAGAGTGAAGTCATGCTGAGTGAATAATGAATCAGTGACATTAGTGAATAATTAACACAAAATTATCACTGACTGAACAGCTGATTAACCGTCAATTACTGAGTCTAATTGGTGAATTAATGAATCAGTGTTCAGATGACAATCACACATCTCACTTAGCATCAGTGGCATCAGCCTCTGAGGAGCAGCAGCTGATATTAAAAAGATCAGGTTGGTGCAACAGCTGCAGTCATGTGACCTGTTTAAAAGACCACCTTGTTGAATGATGGACCAGCCATCTGCCATGTTGGACAAACACCAGCAGGGCTCAACTAAAAGTTCTGCCTACTGAAGATCAAAATGTGTAAAGTTAACAAATTATTCACGACACACTTTAAGTTTCACTCAGACAGTTTTTTATTCTCTGATTTATTCTTTGATATTTTCATCGTGTTTCCCCTGAGGAAACGCTGACTGTCTGTGTGATATTAAATGTGGTTATGAAAGTCTGGACAAATAACCTCAGACCTGTCTGTCTACCTGTCCGTCTACCTGTCTCTCTACTACTCAGTTTCAGCCTCACTTTGCTCTGTTATAAAACATGAAGTAATTTGAATTACCAAAGCACATAAAGAGAGAAGACAGTGGATACACAAGTGTAAATATGATTAAATGGTTCCATTCATAAGTATATTGTAGTTTTATCTTTGTTTTCTGATGTAGTGGCTGCACTAGTCCAATGAAATAATGGCCACGCTTCATACAGATGTCTTTGAAGATTTATTTTCTCTCTTTCTCTGTTTCTCCATCAAACACCGTGAAAACTACAGTCTCTCAAACTAGCTAACAGTACCAGACACGTTAACACGACAGAAAAATGATAAAATCAAATATAATCCCTACAAAACGTATCACATTGTCCATAAAAAATGGATATCAACAAATAGTATTCAAATGTAAACCAAATAAACACAATTACCATGTGTGCCTCTTGGACTACATGCAGAATAGGTTATTTGGAAGCCACACATCTTTCCTCTGCCTCCATGCTGTCTCTTACCCATAATGCAATGGTTATGCTCTTAACTAAACTTTGGTCATGTGAACCGTACTCTACATCAAATGAAACCTTACATAAAGAACCTTACATTTTAACCAACCATTATTTATGGTGATACATTTTAGACACATATTTATCAATGTTACCCTTCTTAACTTCTGATCTGTATTACATCAATTGATTTTTAATGACTGTATGAACTCAAATAACCAAGAATTTATGACAGAAACATATGTATTAAACACCTCAAAGAAACATGTCTCAGGGACAGTTACATGTACCATTGTGCCATGTTTTAACTTAAGAGCAAGACTATGTACCTTCTGCTGAGTAGTGGCCGCTGTGTCCACGTGACATTTTTTGGGAAGTGATAAATGCTAAAACGTAGTGTAACATTATCACAAGTTGAGTGATAAAACCAGCAATCTGATTCAGTGATGTCAGTTACGCAACAATATTTATCTAAAGTTTGGTAACATTAGCTCACATTAGCCACGATAAGCTAGTGGCTGCACCAGACCAAGTAAGGCTGCATTTTTCTCTTATGAATTCAACTTTTCATTTGTAAGAAGCAGAATGTGTTATTCTTTTTTAAAGTTACATAGTCTTGCTTTAAGTTTAAAGGGTACAGTATATACTGTATGTTAGTTAATGTTGCTTTGCCTTTTTTTTGGGGAGTACTTGTACAAACTTGTTCATACAACATATTGTATGATCATGTCTAAAGGCAAATGTGTGTAAACTTGTTCTCGACATTGAGGTGAAAAGCCTGTACCTTCAGACTCTCCTGAAGACATTTTCATATAATCAGGTTCTGGATGAAGGACTCCTGGTCATAGAAGAAAATGAAACTCTGATTTTCTCCTTCTGTTTTTCAGGTGGTATGTGTGTGTGTGTTGCTGAGTGGACAAGTTTCTCCGGCAGAGTTAACCTGTGAAACGCTGATCCTGCTGTCGACCAACCTCACAGGTAGCTTCCTGTCTGTCTTCCTGTCTCTATGTCTGCAGTTTTTAATTCTCAAATAATAGACAAACCAGTGAAGCCAATTTCTGCCCCCTCCCACCCCTTTTCTGCATGTTTCTGTCTTAGCGAGGACGTTGGCGTTACTTAACCAGACGTTCACCATCAGTAACACCTCAGGTTGGTAGAGCTGGCTGTTGACTGACTTTAACTTGTTACACGATTGACCACTATAAACAACAACACGAGTACCCTCAGTTAACAAACATGCTGAGCATTCTGCTTTTGCTGTCCTCTAGTGGTTAATATTTTCACCATGATTGGACTCTTTGGATATGGTTTTGTGGTATACCTGCGCAATATTTTCAGGCACTGTCAGTACTGGAACAAGCCATCACCAGTTATAAGTACAACTGGACTACAAGATCAAGGATCCCTAGTACCTTGGACCATAATGGACTATCCAGGAGTACAGTGGACAATCCCAGAATACCCAGAATTACTCTGCATGTTCTCAACCTAATCTACCATGGGACAGTGTTGGGGTTAGTGTAGTGAAATTAGGGTAGCCAGCCACCCTAACTGCACAGGGGTACCCTTCGTACCTAGCACTAACCTCACTGCACAGGAGTGCGCTTAAATACCTAGGACTACAGTAACTAGACCGGGCTACCCCTAAGTATCAGTGGTTTTAATTACCTGCCCAAACTAGACAGGAGTACTCCAAAAGTACCCATGACTTCTCTAACTACGTATAAGTACTCAGGATTACTTTTACAACACAGCAGAATTATCCTGAATCAACAATAGAGTATCCCTGCATGCCTAGGAATACCCTAATTAGACAGGAGTACCCACATGTACCCAGGATTACCCTGATTACACAGGAGTACCCATAACTACCAAAGACTACACAGGAGTAATTTTAAGTACCCTTAAATTCCCAGGATTATCTTGGCTACACACGAGTATCCTTAAGTATGGAGGAGTATTCTAAAATTCTGTCCAGCCATTTCACATTAAAAGCGTTGTCCCCTTGCTGCTTCACAGTAAAAGTTGTGCAGTTCCTTCGTGTTGAAGATTCAGTCCAGTGATGCCTCCTTGATTCATGCTTTTATTTGATCAAATTCACAGCAGCTGGAGGGAATTTACTGTGAAGAAGCTTTACTTGATAAAAATGCCTTACACTGTCAGTACTTTTATTTGTCAAACGTTCTTCTCATCTGTCTGTCTGTCTGATTGTCTGTCTGCAGGTCTATATTGTGATCTGTCTGTGGACGGTATAGGAACCTGTTGGCCTCGCAGTGCAGCAGGAGAGCTGATCTCCAGACCCTGCCCTGAACAGTTCAACGGCATCCACTACAATACCACCAGTAAGTACCTGTCTGTCTAACTGTCAATCTGTCTGACTGACCTGATGATCAGGTGTCACTTATTGAATAATGTTGCTGCGACTCACAGCTCAGGAGCTGGATTCAACAGAGGATGTGGCCCACAAAGGTGTAGCCACACATCTTTCTCTCCCACAAACTCATGGTCTATTCAGGTGCTCCTCCCCAACTCAAACATTTAGAAAAGTTCCAGTTTATTTGCAGGAAGTTACCCTCCAATGGTCAACAAAGTGTAATTACCAGAGATAAAATGGTTGTTGGTAAATCTGAGCCACGACCATCTAAACACAAATACCAGTTTACACCTGAGCATCCCTTTAAAGGCCAATCCACATACAAGGTGTTTTCGACTCACCTCACAGAACTGATTCCCTTTTATCAAATGAATGAATCCACTCTGAGACACGTCACATCAGGTCCTCCTGTGGTTCTTTATGCCCTGAGTCTATTATTATTTATTTTTGTCGTAGTGAATCTCCATAGACAGCTGTTTAAATCACACAAATCACCCACTGTTGATATATTGCTATGGTGGGTGGGGGGAATACAATCAATGAATCAATAAATAAAACAATTCTTCCAGTGGAGACGACATGAAAACTGTCTCACTGACGTTCAACAACACAGTGAGGAGAAGAGACAACTACAGAGGAGGACTTTTTCCTGCCAACTGGCTAGATTACATTCATTCCCAGTGTATGTGTGTGTGCGTGTGTGTGTGTGTATTAAGATGTGTGTGTTTGTGTTAATGTGTGTGTGGGTGGCAATGAATATCCTGTTTAATTAGAGGTTTAGTTGTTGATCTGACTTAATAGCATGAGTCATCTGTGTGTGTGTGTGTGTGTGTGTGTGCGTGTGTGTGTGTGTGTGTGTGTGTGTGTTAAACCAGCTGGAGCTTATGTCTCACTCCACCTTCATCATCATCATCATCATTATCTCTTCACACACTGAGAAATACCCTCACTGTCTCTCCTCTGATGTAATCAAATCTCTGGCCTCTGATTGGTTGGTGGTCAGCTATCAGGTAGCAGAGCAACTAAACCTGGACTTATTGATCGATCCTGAAGCCAGCTGGATGAGAAGTCGGCTCACCCACATTCTGCGACACCAGTTAGGACCAAATACAGCTCTGTTGTTGCCGTGGTTACCCTGTAGCTGCTTATGGCACACGTTGAATTCATATTTCAGTGTTTGATTCGTCAGTTCGTTGTTTTTCATCTACAAGACACTGATCAGTTAAAACTGATGTTGACTCATTTTCATTTTAAAAGTTTATTTTCAACCTCAGAAAGTACTGTACTAAAGTGCCATTTTTTGGTACTTGTACTTTACTTTTCTGTTACATTTCAGATGGAAATATTTTCTTTTTTACTGCAATGTAAAGATTTAACATAAATAAAAATGATAATTTTATAAAATTCAACTCAATAGTCAAGTTTCATCTAAATGGAGCTCAAATTTTAACAAAGTTTCCAGAAACTCATGAAGATAAAAAGTGACCTGCTGCTTGTCTCCACCCACTGCTGCTGTGAGAACATGATAACCAGCAGGTGGAGCTCATCCTCCAGCCGCTGCCATTAAACCACCACAGAAGAAGAAGAGGACACGACGAGGACGTCATGTGGAGAACATGATGGAGATACGAGCTTTCTGTTAGTTTCATGTGTTCATGTGAGGAAGGTTACAGCCTCCTCATCGCTCCACACACCTGATGTTTTTAGCCCTTCACTCTGACTCACAGGCTCCATGGACGCCAACATTTATTCATCAAGTCTGCTTCTTTCACTGTCGGATCTGAATATTTCTTCCACCACTGTTGACAAAACAATCTCACCACAAGGTCCATTCAGTAGCTTTCGATCATATCACATGATCTTCATCAGCAGATGCAGTTTGCCCAGTTGTCATGAAACTGTAGATGTTTGAATTTTCACTCCAAGCACTTTAAGTTTTGATTTTCTGACATTTAAATTGTGAATCAGTTGTAACCACATTAATATTAAAATAACCATTATCCTCCCTGTGTGTGTGTGTGTGTGTGTGTGTGTGTGTGTGTGTGTGCACAGACCGGGTGTACAGAGAGTGTCAGTCTAACGGCAGCTGGGCTCCTCGAGGAAACTACAGTCAGTGCACCGAGATCATCGTCCTGGTGAGACTCATCAATACAGTGATCCATACAACCACCGATCACTACACTCAGATCACTACACTCTGATCATACACTCAGATCACTACACTCTGATCATACACTCTGATCACTACACTCAGATCACTACACTCAGATCAATGCACTCTGATCACTACACTCAGATCACTGCACTCAGATCAATGCACTCTGATCAGTGCACTCAGATCAATGCACTCTGATCACTACACTCAGATCAATACACTCAGATCAGTGCACTCTGATCAATGCACTCTGATCACTACACTCTGATCAATACACTCAGATCAATGCACTCTGATCACTACACTCAGATCACTATACTCTGATCAATACACTCAGATCACTACACTCAGATCAATACACTCAGATCAGTGCACTCTGATCAATGCACTCTGATCACTACACTCTGATCACTACACTCAGATCACTACACTCTGATCAATACACTCTGATCACTACACTCAGATCACTACACTCTGATCAATACGCTCTGATCAATACACTCTGATCAATACACTCATTAGGGCTGACTGAACTACCTTTCACAGGAAAACAATGTAATATTTGACCTGATGATTGTCTGAAGTCCAACTTTATTAAACAGATAACCACCGAAGAAGAAGTGATGATTAGAACCACACATGGTGAAATCTCGTGGAACTGCAGCTGCAGTTTGAGAGAGAGAGTGAGATAATCATACGAAGCAGCTCACTAGGACCAAACAATCAGTGGTGTCGTCTCTTTAACAGCTCTGAAAACATACTTCACTGTTTATCACTATCATGACTCGTCCTAATTCAATGACTCATTACAACCTGGTTAAATACGGCACAAATAAGTCTGTTAGTGTTTCTGTTAGTTTGTCCATCAGAGCTCTAACAGGAAGTTAACATGACCATCAGATGATCAAGCTCAGTTTGTGTCAAAGAGAAGACTTTCCACTTAAACACTGTGGTACGTATGGTGTTGTAAAGAGGTCAGAGGAAAATAATCACTTAGAATGATTGTTTTTATGCAGACAGCAGCGAGGAAGTAAAGCCACGTCAACAAAATACAAGGTTTTATTATGGGATATTTTCTCACATACATCTGTCAGTTACAGAACTCTAAGAATCCACAAAGTTCACTTTTCCACTATTTTTCTCTGCAGTTGTCGTCTTAACTTCCTCCTCCCGTCAATGCCAGAATCCTTTGGATGCACATTGGTGGTCTTGGAGTTTAATTTCCTGTCATCTCTCTACTGTTGGACATCTGATAAAGGCATAAAGTACCCAATTAATATTAAAAAGTACATTCAATTGAACTGTAGCGTCGCTAAGATTCGTCCATCTGCCTGAGAGAAACTTTACATTGGAAACAATGAATCTGCACTATGTCCAACCTCAATAACTCAATAACAAAAGCACAACAACGAATCTGAAGTCTTCTCGTTTCTTCAGACATGATCATTACCTCCAGTCTTGTCTGGGACACCACAGTTATTGTAGGTAACTTCATGATGATGATGATGATGATGTTTTGAAACTGTCTGTTGCCTAGCAACAGTTTCGTATTGACTTTAAACCTTTTGAATATCGAGCATACAGTGTACTTGACTTTGAAAACATGAATGAACAAACTGCACTTGAAAGCAGCATTCAAACACCAGATGTGGAATTATCATTATTAGTTCAAATCGTCATTTTAGACCCTTTGAATTATATTTACGATCACAGAAAATAAAACAGAAGAATTAAAAAGCAACTTGGCACCTTGTTTTAAGCTTCATCAGACCAAACACATGGAGGACAGATTATTGAAGATAGTTTTGGAAGATTTGGCTGTAAAAAGATAAAGAACTACTGTTACAATAATCACTACAGACTGTACACATATTTTGGATTTAGTGTTCAGTTCCTCTTTAAAGATGAAAAGACTTCATGTTTGTCCTAAAAGACGGAGACAGAGCACATGTATGTCCCCCCAGACATATCAAACAAGAAAACACTTTTAGGACCAGTGATACTGTGTGTGTATGTGTGTGTGTGTGTGTGTGTGTGTGTGTGTAGAAGTTAACACATGTATTGGGTGATAATGTGTTTTTCTGATACTGGCATCTATAATGGATGAAACACACTCGGAGGGCAGAGATTTGTTCTGACTGTTTGTTGACCCCAAACCACTTAGTAAAACCTGTCTGTCTGTCTGTCTGTCTGGCTGGCTGGCAAGGCTTTGTCACCCAGAATAGTTCACCTAGATGGTTTTGAAAAGACAACTTATGTATAACTCAGATAGTAAAAAAGTTTTAATGAGGCAGTCTAAATAAATAGGTACTAATATAATGTAAAAGTTCTCTGTTACAGAGGCCTGGGGACTAGTTGCAGAGGTTTGGAGACTAGTTCCAGAGGTCTGGGGACTAGATGTAAAGGTCTGAGGACTAGCGGAAGAGGTTTGGGGACTACATACATTTTCATTGGAAGAGGAGCAGCTGTAAAAAAGTCAAAACATTTTCTGATTTACATTTTTTTTACATTTCGGTGTATGCACCCACTGAGCAACTTTCACTGGAATGAATGGAGCACCATCCTTGAACACTGTAACCAGTACTCCTTAATACCTCCATGACATGTACACTACTTTCTGCTAACAATCCTACAATGCAATGCTCCACAGACTCTACAGCTGTCATTGATGACACAACATGGTGATGATGAGTGAATGAGTGAACCTGAGTCTTTGCCAATTTACCAGCAGCTGTTGACCCTGACAACAACACAGGACTCACAAACCATGAGGTGGACATACTTCTATATTTTTGGAGAAATCTGTGTGACTTTGTTTTGATATGACAGGTTTTCTTTCTGACTGTCTGATCTGCACAAACTCAACTTCAGCTGAAAAGAAACAACCAGCTCAGCACATCTGGACCAGACACACACACACACACACACACACACAAACAAATAAACACACAAACATCAGCAAACAAGCAAACCTGAATCAATCAGAGCTGAGTGTGAAACAATGGATGAGTGAGTGATGAAAACGTCAGCGTGAACGTTAACGTCCAGAGAGATCAGCGTGAACCATCTGGACCCTCAGTGTGTGTGTGTGTGTGTGTCCTCCGTATGTTCTGTCATGTAACTCAGTGTCTCTCTCTCTTTCCCACTGAGAGAATCTGTCGCCTGTTTCCTGCTCCGGCCAATCATAGAGCCGTAATTAATAAGAGAGAAAGTGTGTGCACACACACACACACACACACGCACAGACACTGAAGGTTGGTTCTCTGTTGTTTTGTTTACATGTTTTGGCATCATTTCTATTCATAAAAACAAAAGCAACACAGAGATGGAAAGTCACAACGCAGCCGTCGCCATGACAACAACACTTCTCTCTCTCTCTCTCTCTCTCTCTCTCACACACACACACACACACACACATTATAATGAGTTCGACTGAACCATTTAAAGAAACTTTGAGAATGAAGGTTGAACACTGCTGCCTGTCTGTTTACTCCTGTCCTCTTTTTGTCTGCTGTCTGATTCTTTCTTTTTTACCTGTTAGAAGTTTGCTCTGACATTATAATATATTGTTATATTGTGCAAACAAACAAACACAACTAACTGTGTGTGTGTGTGTGTGTGTGTGTGTGTGTGTGTGTGTGTGTGTGTGTGTGTGTTCAGAGGAAGAGTAAAGTTCATTATCAGGTTGCTGTGATCATCAACTACCTGGGTCACTGTATCTCTCTGGGAGCTCTGCTGCTCGCCTTCACACTCTTCATGAGACTCAGGTAATCAACCTGTCTGTCAATCTGACTGTCTGTCCACCAGTCTGTCTGTCTGTCTAATGCGGCGGTCGCACCACAAAGTGACATTTGCTCATCCATGTGAAATAATTTGGAGCTGGAAGCTTGGTGACGTAGTGACTACTCACAGGACTAACTGTTAGCTCAGTCATTTCATTCAATTCAAATTATTAAAGAGAGAAGATAAAGCTTGTTAGCTCCTTAGCTTAGCTCTGTGGCTAACAGGACAATACATCTCCAGAGTTCAGTAACAGCTGTATCAGCATGATGTCCTCCTGTTTCCCAATTGTGTGTAAACCAGGTCTCTGTTGTGGAGCTTCAATAAAACTGGGACACAAGGCACTTTAGGCCTGAGGCACTTTAGTCCTGAGACACTTTAGTTCTGAGACACTTAAAGGCCAGTTCAGACCAAAGATTCGCGAAGAGATGAGTTGAAACTTGCAACTACTTTTAATGCGCCGGTCTGCAACGTTCTGAAACCTGAAACCAGTTTACACCAAAGCGACGAGATGGCATATCGTTTCCATAGCAATGACTCTTTGTACTTCCATTGTAACTGCCAGCTTTTCAGGCATTTTTTGCAGCTGAATATAATTTGTAGCGTCTTAAAATATGAATGACGATAGTGATAGTGAGTTACTTGCTACGGTTGCATTTTTAGTATTGATAAAATGGCAAAAACATAAAAAACTGAGAGGGTCGAGAATTTGGAGCCTTCCAGGGGTGCTTTAACAGAATACCCAGGGGGCTCATGCAAATTTATGCCATGAACTTGAGACAGGAGATCTCCCCTCTTTTGTCAATTTCGCCCATCTATTCCCGGAGCAGTTGTGTCGTTTAGAGGAGTTGGTGTCACTTCTAATCAGCAGAGAAAACACTATCGAGACAGCATTTCACCAGGGGAACGGCTGATGATAACGCTGCACTTCTTGGCGACAGGTGAGCAACAGCCCATAGATAAAAGAAGTTACATGACTGACTGTTTTACAAGAAAAAAGAGGGCAGATTCAACAATTAAACAAAATTAATTGGGCTTAAGTCCTGAGACACTTTAGTCCTGCGACATAGTCCTGAGACAATTTAGTCCTGAGACACTTCAGTCCTAACATGCTTTAGTCCTGAGACACTTTAAGGCCAGTTCAGACCAAAGATTCGCAACGAGACAAAACCGTTTTAGAACGTTGCAGGGAAAAGTTGCAGCGGTGTGAACTGACCCGTCTCAGCTCGACTCAAGCCGGCTGATGGCGTCGCCTGCGACTCAGCTTGTCAAATCGCCAGCGGCTGGTTTTAGAACGTAAGGCACATCACCTGTTTCAACAGCCAATCAGCAATTACAAACACTCCAGTTGTTATAGCTTTCTTGACAGTTAAGTATAGCCTACTTTCTTTATTACACTGATTATTAATACAGTAATGAAATAATGTACTAACTTAAATGACTAATGAAAAAGCAAGAGCAAGAAAAATAGAGTATCCTGCAGTTGTTATGGCAGAGTCAGGAGGATACCTTTAATTTTGTTAAAATTGTTGAATCTGCCCTCTTTTCTCTTGTAAAACAGTCAGTCATGTAACTTCTTTTATCCATGGGCTGTAGCTCGCCTATCACCAAGAAGTGCAGCATTATCATCTGCCGTTCCCCTGGTGAAATGCTGTCTCGGTAGTTAGTGTTTTCTCTGCTGATTAGACGTGACACCAGTGTGCGAAATACGGGGGGTCTCGGACTCCCTAATTAACAACTAGGACCCCCGAAGACAACAAAATAAAAATTTGAGGGGGGTCTCTGGTTTCCGGTGCCGGTTGTAATTCTACGGCGCAATAATACATTCTGACGCTGCGGTTCCGCTGCTATTCATGATGTCGTGTATAAACTGTGAATCTTTCAGAACAGCTCACCGGTGTCAGAAAAGCTCACAAGGTCAGTTAACAGTTAAATCCCAGTGAGTTAATGAAGGTATCCATGCTGTGCCAGCTGTGCGTAATATTACGCATAGTTTTGGAAATGTGTGAGTGCATGTCTATTGAGTTTGTCTGAGCAGGAAACACAAGTAAAAATGATTTATATAGATTTATTTATATATATATATATATATATATATATATATATATATATATATATATATATATATATATATATATTTTTTTTTTTTACTGGCCATGCCACAAGACCCCCCGATTGTCATAGAGTATTTTGTACACTGCGTGACACCAACTCCTCTAAAAGACGGAACTGCTCCTGGAATAGATGGGAGGAATTGACAAAAGAGGGGAGATCTCCTGTCTCAAGTTCATGGCATAAATTTGCATAAGCACCCTGGGCATTCAAATTCACGACCCTCTCGTTTTTTTTTAATGTTTTTGCCGTTTCATCACTACTAAAAATGCAACTGTAGCAAGTAACTCACTATCAGTATCGTCATTCATATTTTAAGATGCTACAAATTATATCCAGCTGCAAAAACCACCTGAAAAGCTGGCAGTTAGAATGGAAGTACAAAGAGTCGTTGCTATGGAAACGATACGCCATCTCGTCTCATCGCTTTGGTGTAAACTGGCAGGTTTCAGAACGTTGCAGACTGGCACGTTGCAAGTAGTTGCAAGTTTCAACTCGTCTTGTTGCAAATCTTTGGTCTGAACTGGCCTTTAGTCCTAAAATGCTTTAGTCCTAACATGCTTTAGTCCTGAGACACTTCAGTCCTAACATGCTTTAGTCCTGAGATACTTTAGTCCTAACATGCTTTAGTCCTGAGGTACTTTAGTCCTAACATGCTTTAGTCCTGAGTTACTTTAGTCCTAACATGCTTTAGTCCTGAAGTACTTTAGTCCAAACACGTTTTAGTCCTGAGGTCCCTTGTCTCATGTAACGACCTCAGACACAAAACTGGTGGAGTCAATTGCACCACTCTCCAGACAATATTGTGGGTATAACAAAATCTTTACTGAGGCAAAACAATAAAACATAAGGCGCTCTCAGGGAGGATATACAAAAGTACAAAACAAAACGCTCACAAGGAGGATATACAAAAGTACAAAACAAAACGCTCACAAGGAGGATAACGCTCACAAGGAGGATAAAAGTACAAACCAAAAAACGCTCACTTGGAGGATCAAACAATAACACGGACTTGAACAAAACCTGGTAACATGAACACTTGCTGGAACGCTTGACTCGACTCATATGACAGACTGAACAAGACGAACTGGCACAGGACAAAGGGAGACAAGGACTATTTATACATGAGGTAGGGGAAAACAGGTGAGACCAATCAGGGGCGGGGTAGACAATCACAACGGCGGGAGAATCACACAAAGGAAGGAAGTCAGGGTCTGAAACGAGAGGGAAAGGTGAGTACAAAATAAAACAGGAAGTGCAAGATGAGACTAGATGTGAGTGACTTTAACTTAACATAAAACTAAAACTAAGGCATGACATAATACAACATGAAACACTAAGCATGAACATGAAATACATTAACAAATCTGGCGAGACACAACAGTTCAGGGACATTCAGGTGAAGAGATTCAGTCGGCAGAGAAATAAAACAGCAGGTAAACTAACCTCAGACTGAACTGAGACCAGCTGGTTGATCAGCTGATTGAGACTCTAATGAACCTGAAGGATTCGGATTCTGTCTCCTCCTCTGATCCTCACAAACACACCAACCAACCAGAATGTGTGTGTGTGTTCAGTGTGTGTGTGTGTGTTGGGTGATGTCCAGTCATTGTTGGAGGATTATGGATCAAACAGAGTCTGAGGATTAGAAGGATCAGAGACTCACAGATGAAATGAAGCTTCAGTCCAACAGATTCTTTTTTTGGTTTCTGTGCCACGTCTCAACCTGTTTGTTGTTTTTATTAGAATCTAAATCTTTTGGTTTCATTCAGATCTTTAAAGACTCTCACTTTGCTGTACTAGTGTGCTGGGCCTTTATTTCCCAATTAATACAAACACAACCCTTCCTCCATGTTTACCTGCTGTCTTGCTGCTGTTTAGGTCACTCAATAATCTAATGATAATACAACCCTACTTATATTGTTATTAGTGTGGAATGATCATTGAAGTAGCCTAAACACTTTTAATCCTGATTAATATATGTTGAATTTAACACATTTATTACAATTTGCTGTGATAAATTGTCAGTATTTGACTTTATTTTATACTGAAGCATGTGAGGGAGTCGAGTCAAAGAGAAATCCTCTTCTCTGTTTAAAGACTTTTAATGTCACAGAGACGATGATACCAAAAATCAGACAGATTAAATATGTATTAAGAGTAAAGATGAAGCTTCTGCTCTGAACTGCAGCAAATTGAAAACATTCTGTCCACAACCCGACAGCTGCTGGACCTCAGAGTGACGTCACTCGACTCAAAGCACTCTCTGTTTTAACTGAAACGTCTTCGATATCAGACGTCTGCCACAATCCTCAATTAGCATTTTATTAAAAGAAAATGTTTAAAATGTTTGAAGCTGCATGTGGCTCTACATCAAATACACACACTGATAAAAAAATCACACGATATGCCAGAATTGTATTAAATAATCATGAATAAATGTGAAAATGCCTGGTCGAATAAGCAAATAAACCGAAAACTGGAGCGAATATGTTGATGAACCGTCCAGCCGATGTGATTTATAATGATGATAAGTCTGTTTCTCTGATGTCTGGAGCTAAACATGAATAAGATCAAACTGCTGATGACACTCTTCTCTAACAGAAGGTTTGTATGCCTCTGCGCTGGCGACAGTCTGGCTGACCATCCGACCGTCAAATCCACCTTCACTCATGCCTTTACTTAAATGCTTCCAAGACATTCTAGGTACTTAACCAGACCAAATGAGAGATGAAACAACAGAGTCTAGCTTCTTGAAGTAAGATTGCGATATGCTCACTGGAACTGACTGAAAATGTATAAAAACCTACACAGACAAAATTAAAGGATATTCGAGGCACAGTTTTCGCTGTGTAGGCAACACTACCATTTTTATGGCATTGATGCATCCCAGGTGTTCCAAAAATCTATGTTTTTCTCCAATTGTTTCGTTTTCATGAACTTTCGTTTTGTTCATTAGATCTAGCAGGAGGCCGATAGAAGCTTTAAGATCAGAAATGAATAAACGACATCATCGGTGTAGGCTGAGATCTTATCTCTTAAGTACCCCGTTGGGTTATTGGATGTATCTCAGGACAAGCATAAGCCAGTGGTTCGTGTTAAAGTGTGGATAAATGCCGAGGTAGGAGCTCCCTGTTAGCTAAGACGGACAGCATGTTAGGCCATTCAGTTTGGTCAAAAGACTTTTTTACAACTGAGTCTTGCATGCTAGTACATGATATTGAAAAGTCTATTTGAGCTGTAAAGTTCACAATAAGATTCCCTATTTCCTGTGGGTCAGTAACTAACTGTAGTATGAAGTATGGCTTGTGAGGCCAGTGACTTTCTCAGTAATCTAGAGAGTAATTTATGTGTGTTACAGGAGTATTCGCTGTCTGAGGAACATCATCCACTGGAATCTGATCTCAGCGTTCATCTTGAGGAACGCCACCTGGTTCATCGTCCAGTTAACGATGACCTCTGCTGTTACTGAGAGCAACCAGGTAACCACACACACACACGCTGACAGACTCACTGTCCCTGATGATGGTCACCATGGAGACGAGGTGATGATCTGAAACACAGCTGTGACCTTCAGACTGAACGTCATGTGACTCTTTAAGTCATGACATCATGCTGACATCTCACTGTGCAGGAACATAAACACGTAGATAGGATGTGTCTCTGCCGCCACCGCCATCTTGCAGTAGGTTCTGTTCATTTATTTCTTTATACCATGTGTTCATGGTCTGGAGTTACTTAAGACCCCGGGGTAGACCCAGAATATGCTGGAGGGATTATATATCTCATCCGGCCTGGGAATGCCTCGGTATCCCCCAGGAGTAGCTGGAAAGCGTTGGGGGGGAGAGGGACGTCTGGACTACCTTCTTAGCCTGCTGCCACCGCGACCCCGCCCCAAATATGAGGCAGAAAATGAAGGGATGGAGGGAGGGATGGGTGGTTTAAATAATACTTTGTCAAAAACCTTTCTCTATAATTCATTATGCTTACATTGTTACATTCAAACTAAATATGAAGGTTGCAGACCCTCTGGCTTCTGTCCAGCCTTTCTATCTTCAGTGACCTCAGAGATTCTGGTGTTGTTCACTGAAATTACAACCAGCCTGCTTTTAGTTTTCATCCAACAGATACTTTTCCAGTTTAAGCTCTTGTATCATATGATGTCCTCTTCCTCCTCTCCTCCTCCTACTCCTCCTCAGGTGTGGTGCAGGTTGGTGACAGCAGGTTATAATTATTTCCATGTGACAAACTTCTTCTGGATGTTTGGTGAAGGTTGTTACCTCCACACGGCTGTCGTTCTCACCTACTCCACCGACAAACTCAGGAAGTGGATGTTCATCTGCATTGGCTGGGGTCAGTTTACCTGTCTGTCCACCTGTACCTGCCTACAGCTTTACCTGTCTGTCCACCTGTACCTGTCTGCAGTTTTACCTGTCTGTCTACTTGTACCTGCCTACAGCTTTCCCCATCTGTCTGTCAGTACTCCTGTCAGTTTACCTTTACACCTGTCTGTCTGTTTACAGGTATTCCATTTCCCATCATAGTGGCCTGGGCTTTTGGGAAGCTTTACTACGACAACGAGAAGTAAGTCACATGATCAGAATAATAAACGAGGTTCAGAGTCTGTTATTGTCGCTACAGCAGCGGTTTCCAAAGTCTGACACTTTGGACGCCCCAAGACAGAAGTGACACGCCTACAGTTCCCATAATGCTTTGCGGCATGTAAACAGGAAGTATAACGTTGCCATGGAATTAGTTACACTTTCCATGTAGTCAGAGTGTGTCCATCAGCAGCTCCTGTCTGTAGTGTACCATGGATGTACAGACAACTATCACTGGATTACTGTGATACTGAAGAACAGCTCTTTGTTCTTTCTGGACGTTTGTTCTGGATGGACATCAGAGATAATGAGAAGTCTCACTGAATGATTCAATATGAGTTTCATGTCTGTGAGTTCAGATCTGACTGAGTGAGGAGGAGGAGGAGGAGGAGGAGCAGGAGGAGGAGGAGGAGCAGGAGAAGTGAGTCTCTACAGTGTCACTGCTGCAGCTCCACCTTCAGACAAACTACAATTGCTAACTTCCTGTTGTTTTTACTGTCATCAGTACTGTTGCTATGGTTACCAGCAGATTAAATTGTTGACTGACACCTGACAGCCAATCAGAGAGGAGGATTCTCTGTGTCCATGATGTCACAATGATGAAAATGTTCATCAGTACGAGTAATAAACCCTGTGAGGAGGCGATCTGATTGGTGGGTGTGTTTTGATTGACAGGTGCTGGTTTGGAAAGAGGGCAGGGGTTTATACAGACTACATCTACCAAGGCCCCATGATCCTGGTCCTGCTGGTAAGAACACAGTCATTCCACCTTAAATAATGTCAATGTGACTTTCTGCTGATGTCTTAAACAGACGGATGAGACGTGTTGTTTCTTTGAGAATCTCTGAGCGTCTGTTCAGGAAGTCCGTCTCCTCTCTGTGAGACAGATCTTGAATCAGTTGGTCTTTAAAGTCAAACAGCAGTTAGAGCATCTTTATCTTCAGTAATATTTATTTTATATATTAATATTTATTTATATCTCATACTTTAGTCATTTTTATCTTCAGTAATATTTCCTAGTAAAACTATATATGTAGGTGGTATTTAGTTATGAGAGGGATTTAAATTAAATCCTTGAACTTTGATTGGCTTTCGAAAAAAGGGCAAGAAATATAGAGCTGTAGATATAGAACTGTAGAGATAGAGCTGCTCTTTTTCAGTTTCAGATTTTTTTTTTTTGATGAAAGAATAATCTGTCTGCTGAATTACATTTACTTCTGTGGCCCAAATGTATGCTAATATATGAGAGGTACAAACTGCAGCCAACTGTTTTAGCAGTTAGTACAAAAATATCAACATACTTTACTGCTTCACTCAAAGAGTAAATGATACAAGCGTCGCCACATGTCCATCACAGTGACTTTAGAAAGCTGCTGCCAATGAAACTTCACAGAGAGACATCCAAAACCTTTCCACAGGTTTAATGTTGATTTTTTTGTTTGTTTTCCAAGATCTTTATGGAGCGGTTTCTCCTCCACCCACAATTTATTTTTATGTTTTCTAGTTGTGAGCAGCTCCTCAGTTTCCTTTGTGCATTGCATTGTGGGAGAATAGTGTCCATCAACAACACAATCAAAAATCCACCATATTCATTGAAATAACTTTTACATTGTGACACACTACTGACCGTGAACCTGCTGAGAGTTAATGTCAGACTTTTTCATCTCTTCTTCTCCACAGATTAACTTTGTCTTCCTGTTCAACATTGTTCGGATCCTGATGACCAAACTGAGGGCGTCGACCACCTCAGAGACCATCCAATACAGGTAAGAGCCACAACACACCTTTTAAACAGGTGAACAAACAGGTAGAAACACAATGTACAACCACAAACTCAGGAGAGAGTTCAGCTGGCAGAATGAAACAGGGTTCTTTATAATAGAAACTCAAACACCATGTTGGAGGATCTGTGGAGATCTGCAGGGGAACTAGAACCTTTCTGGGACACTGTAAAGTCACATGTTGGTTTGGAAACCTTGATTGGGTGGGTGATGATGGCTGGATGATTTATTTATTTTTTTATTTTACATATTTGGATTATGTGTTATATATTTATTGTGTTTTATATTCAAATGTCCACTTGGGGACAATAAAGTTAAAGTTGAACCCACCTGTTGTGTTTCCTGTCTGTTGCAGTCTTTACTGTCCTTTCCACTCCTCCTGCTGTTGTTCTGTTCTTTAGGAAGGCGGTGAAGGCGACGCTGGTGCTGCTGCCTCTGTTGGGAATCACCTACATGTTGTTCTTTGTTAATCCTGGAGGAGAAGACGAAGTCGCTCAGATCGTCTTCATCTACTTTAACTCCATACTGGAGTCCTTCCAGGTTCATTTGATCTCTGTTGACCTTTACAAACAGCAAAAACCAGCTTTAAGATAAACTGGCACTAAACGTTAAACTGAGTGTAAGCTAAGCTAATGAGCAGCAGCTGCCTTACATTATTAGCACTGTTAGCAGCTAACACTCTTCCTGTTCTGTTCTCTACAGGGTTTTTTTGTTTCAGTTTTCTACTGTTTTCTCAACAGCGAGGTAATTTATTCTATTTGATTCTTCTGTTGATCTCTGTGTGTGGTGTTCTGCAGGGTTCTTCACTAGGCCCCTTTTTATTGTTATCTTTGAATGATATTCACACCAGCATACCCACAGACTATTTACCTGTCTGTCTGTCTGTGTGTCTTTACCTGTCGGTCTGTCTTTACATGTCTATTTGTCTGTACCTGTCTGTCTGTGTGTGTGTCTGTCTGTCTGTCTTTACCTGTCTGTCTCTCTGTACCTGTCTCTCTGTACCTGTCTGTGTGTCTGTACCTGTCTGTGTGTCTGTACCTGTCTCTCTGTACCTGTCTGTCTGTGTGTCTGTACCTGTCTCTCTGTCTCACTGTACCTGTCTGTCTGTGTGCAGGTGCGGTCTGCGGTGAGGAAGCGTTGGATTCGTTGGCAGGACCGTCACTCCTTCCGAAGCCGGGCGGTGCGTGCCACGTCACTGCCCACCTCACCGAGCAGAGTCTCCTTCCACAGCATCAAACAGTCCTCCAACCTCTGACCCCTGACAGACATACTGCGTCTTTGTTGGACCTGAACTCATCCAACTACAATCTGTGATGTAATTCCAGTCAGCCAATAAGAGGCTTTATTCTGCGTTGGGACCTGATTCAACCAACTAATGGATCAGAGGAGTGTGGAGCCAATCAGACGGAGATCTGTCAGTCAGGACTCTGTTTGGTCCCGCCCATCTTCATGTGCTAACCAATCACTGGACTCAACCAAAGCTGCTTCCACAGGGTCACAGAGTGTGTGACATCAGGCAGCTGGACTGTGTTCATCTTCTATAATCAACACGTTTATTTATTTATCAAGAAGCGTGTTATTGATGAACTACAAGTGTCTATATTGTAATATTGATCACCAGCTTTCTCCTATTTAACAGAGCTAACGACACACACACACACAGACACTCACACACACACACACACACACAGGAGATGGCAGTAATGATCTTCAGCTGCAGCAGAAAGCTGCGTAATAATCTTAAAAAGAGACGTTCGGCCTGTTTGTTACCTTGAAATGTTCCTCAACATGACAGTCCACTCAGCCGCTCCTCCAGTTACTGTTGAAACTAACTAACTGATATTAGAAGAAAACAAACCCACCTGGAGAGTTTAGTTAGGGAAATAAAGGAGTGTGTGTTATAAAACCCAAAAAGCAGAACTCTTTCAGAGCTCCATCACTGCAGCTGAAGCTCCTGAACGCAATGTGAACACAGCACACACCTGAGCTGCCACCGGTGGGCGCTCTAACAGACTGAAAGTGTGATAAAGAACAAACACCAACTGGACATCAGATCGCTACCGATTCTACCAGCACTATAATTATCTACACCCAGGACAGATTACAGCCAGCTCAGTAAACACATTTAGAGATGACGATGGAGTCGGGCATTAAAACTCTGGGGGAGTTCAAACTTAACACATTTGTAAAATATTCCAAATTCTCTAGAAACTATAAGAAAATCTGAAAGTATAACAAATTGTTTGGTGATGAAAACAAAACATTGGGAATGATAATAAATTCATACGGAGCTGCAAATAAAGTTGTGATGTGAGAGCATCTTGACAAACTCCAGGACTTTATCTTTACTATGTTGAGGACGTGTTTTTGTACTTTAATATTTGCACTTTCCATCAGATGGACGCTGTACAGAACAGGTAGATTCAAATATATTTATCATCAATTGTAATTGTTGTTGTGCACATTTGCACTCTGCAGAGTTAACTGTAAATCTTACTTTAAATAAAAAGTAGAGGGTCGACCGGTAGTACTAACAGTAACCATAGTAACCACAGTAACTGCAGTAACCATAGTATAGTTTGTACCTGTAAGACTGTGTAGAGGGAAACACTCAGGATGAAACAAACTGCTCCTCTTCCTCCTTTTTCCTGAACTCATCTTTATTATTGTGCCTGAACGTGTGTGTGCGCGCGTGTGTGCATGCGTGTGTGCATGTGTGTGTGTGCGCGCGTGCATGTGTGTACGTGCGTGTGTGTGCATATTAATTAAACTAAAAGCTAAAGTCAGTGGCATTATGAGCTGGATAAATATCTTATAATAAATATGTGATTTCTGTAAATATTGGATTGATAATAACATCAAATTATTGGATTATTATTAATCAGAGGTGTTGCAGTGACACGAGGAGCACTTGGTTTGTTAAGTGGAGTTTAAGGCAAGTTTATCTTAATATTGTACATTTAAATGTGACCTTCTGTATCTACTAATGTCTGATATCTAATAAAATAAATTCATCAATAAGATAAATGTTGTTTTTCTTCAGTGAAAAGATCAACATGAAACTTTTGGATCATCAGAACAAAAGATGAAATGCGTTCCAGAAACCATCAAAATAAAATCACATGTCTCTTTCTGTGCAGTGGACCGACGTGCTTCTGTGACTCGATATAATTTCTTTAAATGTAATGTCTGTATTGTTTTTTTTCTCCTCTCAGCGCCTCAGTGTTTGTGTTTTACTGCCATCATCTCTTTAACCCGTTGTTGCAGGAACCCCTGACCCTGAGGCTGGAGGTCTGGTTTCAGCCCAAACGTCTGCACTTTCTCTCAGAGCTCTTGATCAGCAGGTGGCTTCCTGACCCAGAACTTGGGCAGGTTGAACACCAGCCGGGCTGCAGCATTCTGGATGAGCTTCAGAGGTCAGATGGTTCATGCAGGAAAAAGAGATTTTTAATGAGTCTTTTACTCATTACTGGTAAATTTACTGGTTAAATAAAGGTTAAATAAAAGAACAGACTACAACAGGATAAGAAGAAGAAGATATTTGCTGGCTGGAAGCGGAGAGACCAACTGGTGTAGAGACCATTTCGAGACTCATTTAACAAACTTAAACACATTAAAATCCAACCATCTGTCCTGCTCGAACGTCAGATTATTTCAGGTCATTTCCTGTCAAATTAAAAGTCATAAATCTTCAGTTTCTACAAAATAAAATAAAATAAAAACTCGGCTTCTCTTCCTCTCTGTGTGACCTCACTCTGACCTGCACTTTACTGCACTTCCTGTCCTCCACCTGTCTGTCTGGTCTCTATGGTAACGGGGTGTCAGGTCCAATCACCGCCGAGCGGCTCAACACCGGCCCGTTTCCACAGAGACTGAGGTCAGACCTGAGTGGCTCCTGACCCAGGTTTCCATGGTGACAGCCTTGATTGGCCAGACAAGATTAATTTGACCTCATGACCCCTCCCCCTGTCTGTGACATCCCAGCTGTGTCTGTGATTGGACGGAGACCATTTGGGACAGTTTATAATGAGTCATGAAGCTGAGGGAGTGTTGGTCAATAATAATAATTATTAATATTGTTATTATCTAGTTAATAATGAACTACAGACTGACTACAGTACCCATCAGCCCCTCATCACTTTCTGTTTCTTCTTTTGTTTCTTCTAAAATAGTTTCAACACAGTCAGAGAGCACGGAGTCTAATCAATACATCCTGCTCATGGTTTAACAGGAAGTGTTGAACAGGAAGACGGCGCCACCTGCTGGACAGTCTGAGACTTCACTCTGTCTGAATAATGATAATAAAAAAGTATTATCAGCACTTATTGAAGTATCAAAAGTAAAAGTACTCGTTATGCAGCAGCTGGTTCTTATCAGTGTTGTATATTACACAGTAATATTACTGCATTATTAACACTGATGCAGTATTTATAATGACTTTCTGTACTGTGAGCTGGATTTTCTCTGTACGTGTAGAAGATGACTTTATGTAACTGAAGTTTTCTCACGTTGGATGTTTTCCTGAATTTCTATGTATTTTTTCTGTTTCTGTTTTTTATTAAAACTTTATTATTATTCTTCATCTGTAAAATAATCTGAATTTACATAGTCAGCATTGCTTTTGTCTGTAGAGTAACAGCAGCTGTCAGAGTAAAACTGTACTTCAGTACTGCAGTACTGCAGTAAATGTACTTAAATACTGCTTTTTGGGGGAAAAGCATCATCAGCTATAAGTTTTATTTTAGTTTAATAAATATTAATATGTCTGTCATCAGTTGATCGTAATGACGTGTTACAGTGCTGTGATGCAGCAGGTTACCATGGCAACATCAGCCTCCTCTCCCAGCATGCACCAGCAGCAGAGCGCCCCATCAGACAGCGGCAGCAGGTGGAAGTGCAGCAGGGTGGAGCAGCAGACAGACGGACAGCAGCCAGGAGGTAAGACACTGAAACATACACCACCTGTCTGTCTCTCTGTCTGTCTGTCTGTCTTTACTGTCCTTCATCTGTCTGTCTCTCTTCCTGTCTGTCCTCTCTCCTGTCTCTCTGTTTGTGCTCCATGTGTCTCTGTCGCTCCGCTGTCTGCAGGCTCGAGGCGGCTGCGGCAGCGGATCCTTCCGCTCTGTGACCGCCTGTCACCGCCCGGTTCACCGCGCGGTTTACCGCTCCGCTGCCGCCTGTTAGCCTGCAGGCTAATGTAGCTTCAGATTAAACACAGAGGAGACAGGGAGGTTAACGTGCGCGTGCTCGTGTGTTAGGGCGGATGATTGACAGGTGGAGGTGACAGTAGATTTGAACAGAAACTGAAGTTATTGTGTTTGTTGCTGCATCATCATCATGGAGGATTTATTCTGTTACTGAGCATGCTCACTGACTCCTCTTCATCTCCTCCTCCTATCCTCCTCTACTCCCCTCCTCTTCATATCCTCTCCTCCTCCTCCTCTTCATCTCCTCCTCCTATCGTCCTCCACTCCCCTCCTCTTCCTCTTCATATCCTCCTATCCTCCTCTTCTCCTCCTCCCTTCCTCATCCTCCTAATCCCCTCCTCCTCTTCATCTTCCTCCTCCACTGCTCATCCTCTTCATCTCCTCTCCTCCTCCTCCTCCCCTCCTCCTCTTCTTCATCTCCTCCTCTACTCCCCTCCTCCTCCTCTTTGCCTTCTCTTCTCTTCTCCTCCCTTCCTCCTCCTGTTCATCTCCTCTCTTCCTACTCCCCTCCTCCTCCTCTTTGCCTTCTCTTCTCCTCCTCCCTTCCTCCTCCTCTTTATCTCCTCCTCCTCTTCTTAATCCCCTCCTCCTCTTCATCTTCCTCCTCCACTGCTCTTCCTCTTCATGTCCTCCTCCTCATCTTCATCCCCTCCGCTCCTCCTGCCCTCGTCTTCCCCTCCTGCTCCTCATGTCCTCCTCTCCTCTCCTCTCCTCCTCCCCTTCATCTGCTCCTCTTCTCCCCTCCTCCTCTTCCTCCCCTGCTCCTCCTCATTTCCTCCTCTCCTCTCCTGTCCTCCTCCTCTGTAGGAGTGATGATGGATGGATATTCCGCCCCAGATGGCCCCGCCCAGGAAGTGCAGAGCATGATGGGAGGTTGGTGGTGGTGGTGGTGGGGACGGTGTCTGAGCTGATCAACATGTTATCAGTTATTATTAACATGAGTTCAGATGATCAGTCTGTTAGCCCTCATGTATAAAGGGCCACTGCAGCTCAGCAGCATAGCTAACAACTATCCATATGCTAACAGCTACTATAACAGCTATCCATAAGCTAATAGCTACCCATGAGCTAACAACTATCCATAAGCTAACTGCTATCCATAGGCTAACTGCTATACATGAGCTATCAGCTACAATAAGCTGTTGTATATGTAATTGTAAGAACTATCCATATGCTAACAGCTACTATAACAGCTATCTTTAAGCTAACGGCAATCAATAAACTAACAGCTGCCCATAAGCTAACAGCTACCCATAAGCTAACAACCATCCATAAGCTAACAGCTACTATAACAGCTATTCATAAGCTAACAGCTATCCATAAGCTAACAGCCACCATAAAAACTATCCATAAGCTAACAGCTATCTATAAGCTAACAACCATCCATAAGCTAACAGCTATCCAATGCTGCAGACAGACAGAAAGGTAAAGAGAGATAGGCAGACCATGGAGACCGACTGGTAGGGATAGATGGACAGACAGACAGTTACACCATAGGAGGATTTCTATCTGATCTATATCTGATATTGATCTTTTATCTGATCAACATACTCATGAAGTCAGAGAGAATCAATCCTCCTCCTGTCTGTCCTCCTCCTCCTCCTCCTGTCTCCTCCGGTCTCTCCTCCTCCTCCTCCTGTCTCCTCCTGTCTCTCCTCCTACTCCTCCTCCTCCTCCTGTCTCCTCCTGTCTCTCCTCCTCCTCCTCCTGTCTCCTCCTGTCTCTCCTCCTCCTCCTGTCTCCTCCTGTCTCTCCTCCTCCTGTGTCCTCCTGTCTCTCCTCCTCCTCCTGTGTCCTCCTGTCTCTCCTCCTCCTCCTCCTCCTCTTCCTGTGACCTCCTGTCTCTCCTCCACATCCTCCTCAGTTTGTTGATGGAAACAGGAAGTCTCTCTGCTGCCTCCTGTTACCGTTAGCAACCACTTTAACAACAAAACATCCTCGTTACCATGGTGAAGTGTTACAATACATCCAGTCTGTATGATTGTTCTCAGTGTTTGTCTTCATCTCCTGCTAGTCCTCCTATTGTCTCTTTTCCTCCTCTGTCTCCTCCTCCGCCCTCAGACCTCGACTCAAATGGAAGCAGAGCGGAGGAGGAGGAGGTGAAGCAGGAGCGAGAAGATGGAGGTGAACTGATGAGGAGCAGCTATGAGGAGCAGCCAGAGAGGAGGGATGAGGAGGAGAAAGAGAAGAGATCCATGATGAAGAAAGAGGAGGAAGAGGAGCAGCTAGGAGACGAAGAGAAAGAGAGGGAGCAGCCAGAGACTCCTTGCCCCTCCATCACACCTCCTCCTTTACAACAGGATCAGGGAGGAGCTGACAAAGAGGAGGAGGAAGTCAGAGGAGAAGAACAGAAAGAGGAGGAGAAAGAAATGATGGATAAAGAGGAAGAAGAGGTGACGGAGGAGAAAGAAGTTGTGATGAAGAAACAGGAGGAGCAGCTCAAAGGAGGAGATGGAGAGATTGAGGTGGAGAAGAAACAGAGGGAGGCTCAGGCAGAAACTCTCTGCTCCTCTATCACACCTCCTCCTAACGAAAGAGGAGCTGACGAAGAGGAGGAGGAAGAAACGATTGATAGAGAGAGAGAGGAGGTGACGGAGGAGGAGGAGCAGGAGGAGTCCTCAGAGCTCCACCCTCCCCCAGAGATTAAAAAAACAAGCGCTCCCAGCAGCTCAGAGCCTCCTGCTGAGGAGCAGCTGGATGTCCAGGAGGCGAAAACAAATACACTGATTCACCAAGCACCTCCCACCCCTCCATCCTCTGATGACCAGGAGGTCCCTGCTGTTAAAACAAACGCTCCCCTGACCAACGAAGTCGTCAGCAAAGAGAGACATTTGATTTCTATTGCAGCTCCTCCCTCCAGAACCAAAGCTCCACCCACAGGAGCCGCCTCAGTGAGGAAAACAAGCACCTCCTCCTCTCCAAAACAGGCTGCTCCACCGAAGAAAACAAGTGCTCCTCCTCCTAAGAAAGGTCTGTCGTACTGAGCCTCCTCCTTCTGCACTCCTCCTCCTCTTTATTTCTCCTCCTTGTCTTTCACCTCCTCCCCCTCCTTTCCCCTCCTCCTCTTTATTTCTCCCCCTTCACCTCCTCCTCCTCTTTATTTCTCCTCCTTCACCTCCTCTTCCTCCTCCTCTGTGTCGTGTTTCTGGACGTTAAAGAAACATTTAGTATGTTTCTGTCTCTTGTTTTGAAAGTGACACAGTTTCTTTGGGAGGCTGTTGACCTCTGCGTGACCTCATGGTTGTCATGGAAACAGGATGACGACCCCCCTCCCACCGACCATCACCTTTGACCTCTGCTTGTATTTTCTGTTTGTTGCCCTCCAACATGTTTCTGTATGTTGTTGATGTTTTCTCTGCAGTTCAACACACACACACACACTTCATCAGTAATGAATTCATGATTAATCAGATTCAGAATCACTTTGTTCTAAAACATGAAACAAAAACAACATGAATATTCATGAATTCATGTTTACACACCTTATTTGTTTTTCCACCGCTTTGCTGCATGTCCCGCTCTGCTGTGCTGCGATTGTCTAGTACTCGTCCCGCTCTACTGTGCTGTGATTGGCTAGGACTCGTTACTTCGGCACGTCCTTGTGACTATCGCTAGCCGCTAGCAGGACTATGGACAACCAGTGGAGTTAGCACAGTAGGGCGGGACAATACAGGTGGGGAAAAAATAACGCTGTTTACATCACTTCCTCTTTTTCTTCTCCTTGTTATGTCACTTCCTCCTCTTCTTCTTCTCCTTGTTATGTCACTTCCTCCACTTCTTCTTCTCCTTGTTATGTCACTTCCTCCTGTTCTTCTTTTGTTCAGGAAAAGCAGCTGTGAAGGAAACTGCTGAAGAAACTATGAAGGTAAAATCAACATGCACATTTACTGTTATTACCAGGTACTATCACTGTATATTTTTATATATTTATTTATATTGATATATTTTTTAAATGTATATAGAAACATAAAATATGAAAACATAATTCTGTCATAAATCACCAAAAACAGTCTTTTTTATACAAACCAAATATGACAATCACAGTCACAGACACCTATCATCAGAGCCGTGTGGGCGCTGGCTTTCAGGTGTTTCTATTAATTTGTCCACCACTATTACATCACTGAGGCTGGACTAATAATAATAATGTGTGTGTGTGTGTGTGTGTGTGTGTGTGTGTGTGTGTGTTTCAGGCTTCCAGGACAGCAGGGGGCACCAGAGCAGCCAAGATGATCTCAGCCAAGAGTACAGGTACAATACAACACCAGTTCAACCAGTAACACCGGTTCAACCAGTCTGACTCAGTTAACCTGTCTGTATGTTTTTCCACCGGTCTGTCTCTCCAAATATCTGTCTGTCAGAGTCAGTAGATGGAGTCAGCAGTCCAGGAAGTCGTTCTCCTGCCAGTCGATCGTCCACTCCGAACAGAGACGTTAAGAAGGTCTGAACACCTGTCTAACCACCTGTCTGTCTGTCTATCTGAATAGTACCAGGTAGTACTGATATCTGAAGGTTTGAGTAGTACCAATTAGTACTGTTATCTGAGAATCTGAGTAGTACCAAGTAGTACTGGTATCTGGAGGTTTGAGTAGTACTAGTTAGTACTTGTGTCTGAGAGTTTGAGTAGTACCAATTAGTACTGGTATCTGAGGGATTAAGTAGTACCAGGTAGTACTGGTATCTGAGAGTCTGAGTTGTACCAGGTACTACTGGTATCTGAGAGTTTGAGTAGTACCAGGTAATAATGATATCTCAAGGTTTGTGTAGTACCAGGTACTACTGGTATCTGAGAGTTTGAGTAGTACCAGGTAATGCTGATATCTCAAGGTTTGAGTAGTACCAGGTAGTACTGGTATCTGAAGGTTTGAGTAGTACCAGGTAGTACTGGTATCTGAGAGTCTGAGTAGTACCAGGTACTACTGTTATCTGAGAGTTTGAGTGGTACCAATGTACTGGTATCTGCGAGTCTGAGCAGTACCAGGTAGTTCTGGTATCTGAAGGTTTGAGTAGTACCAGGTAGTAATGGTATCTGAAGGTTTGAGTAGTACCAGGTAGTACTGGTATCTGAAGATTTGAGTAGTACCAGGCAGTTCTGGTATTTGAGAGTTTGAGTAGTACCAGGCAGTTCTGGTATCTGTGATTCTGAGTAGTACCAGGTAGTACTGGTATCTGAGAGTCTTCAGTAGTACCTGGCAGTTCTGGTATCTGAGAGTCTGAGTAGTACCAGGTAGTTCTGGTATCTGAGAGTCTTGAGTAGTACCTGGCAGTTCTGGTATCTGAGAGTCTGAGTAGTACCAGGTAGTTCTGGTATTTGAGAGTTTGAGTAGTACCAAGTAGTTCTGGTATCTGGGAGTTTGAGTAGTACCAGGTAGTATGTGGGTGGCTAAACTGGTTTTGATAAAATGGTCCTGCAGGTGGCGGTGGTCCGGACCCCCCCCAGGTCTCCCGGCTCTGCTCGTGGACGGACCCCCCCCCTCCCCTCCCACCCCATGCCTGACCTCAGTACTGGTGTCTGAGTAGTACCAGGTAGTACTGGGATCAGAGAGTCTGAGTAGTACTGGTATCTGAAGGTTTGAGTAGTACCAGGTAGTTCTGGTATCTGAGAGTTTGAGTAGTACCAGGTAACACTAGTATCTGAGAGTCTGAGTAGTACCAGGTAGTACTGGTATCTGAGAGTCTGAGTAGTACCAGGTAGTTCTGGTATCTGAGAGTCTTGAGTAGTACCAGGTAGTTCTGGTATTTGAGAGTTTGAGTAGTACCAAGTAGTTCTGGTATCTGGGAGTTTGAGTAGTACCAGGTAGTATGTGGGTGGCTAAACTGGTTTTGATAAAATGGTCCTGCAGGTGGCGGTGGTCCGGACCCCCCCCAGGTCTCCCGGCTCTGCTCGTGGACGGACCCCCCCCCTCCCCTCCCACCCCATGCCTGACCTCAGTACTGGTGTCTGAGTAGTACCAGGTAGTACTGGGATCAGAGAGTCTGAGTAGTACTGGTATCTGAAGGTTTGAGTAGTACCAGGTAGTTCTGGTATCTGAGAGTTTGAGTAGTACCAGGTAACACTAGTATCTGAGAGTCTGAGTAGTACCAGGTAGTACTGGTATCTGAGAGTCTGAGTAGTACCAGGTAGTTCTGGTATCTGAGAGTCTTGAGTAGTACCAGGTAGTTCTGGTATTTGAGAGTTTGAGTAGTACCAAGTAGTTCTGGTATCTGGGAGTTTGAGTAGTACCAGGTAGTATGTGGGTGGCTAAACTGGTTTTGATAAAATGGTCCTGCAGGTGGCGGTGGTCCGGACCCCCCCCAGGTCTCCCGGCTCTGCTCGTGGACGGACCCCCCCCCTCCCCTCCCACCCCATGCCTGACCTCAGCAATGTGAGGTCAAAGGTCGGATCCACAGAGAACCTCAAACACTCACCTGGAGGGGGCAAGGTAACAGACACATTGTCTTTCTAGACTGGTGAGGACCCTCGTTAACATAATGCCCCAACCCTGACCTAAACCTGATCTAGCCTTCTAACCGGAACTTTAAAACCAAGTCTGAACCTTCAAATAGACATTTCAACATCTGTCCCAAAGTGAGGACTGGCCAAAATGTCCCCACTTTACTGCCTGTCTGTCTGCAGGTTCAGATTGTTCATAAGAAGTTGGATCTCAGTAACGTGACATCAAAGTGTGGCTCCAAAGGCAACATCCACCACAAACCAGGTAACACACACACAAACACACAGGTGAGTCTGTGACACAGCTGGAGGTTCCACGCTTTTATTGTACTTGACATGATGTAACTGTAACATGTCATATTTGTGTTGGTAGATACTATGGTACAGTATTGTAATGTGTTTTATATACTTACATTGTATTATACTGTAGTGTTATATAGTGTACTGTGTCATGTACTGTGCTGTTATTATATTATTGTGTACCTGTGTGTGTTGTGTGTCAGGTGGAGGAAAGTTGGAGATTAAATCAGAGAAGGTGGATTTTAAAGCAGTTCAGTCTAAAGTCGGTTCTCTGGAGAACGTCACTCATGTGCCGGGAGGAGGGAAGAAGAAGGTACGCGCTAACAACACGCTAACAACATGCTAGCATATCAGCAACACATCAACACAGTAAATAAACATCAGGTGGTCCTGAAGGAGGCGCTACAGATAAAAGTGAAACACACATGAGGACGTTAATGAAGGAAGCAGCAGCGATTCAGCATCTGTACACAGCTGGAGGCATGAACACATGAAGGTGGCAGGATAATACTATATTATTAAAGGATAATACATAACATACATTATAATAATACTATAATATTATATTATAATAATACTATAATGTCCATTTCCACAACAACAATAGTCCCTGCTGTTTTTATTCACTGATTAATTCGGGTCAGTTCTGTCAATGAAAACAGGTTGGGAACCGCATGGCTGTTAACCAGAGGAAGAGTGTGAGAATCACATGACTCTGCTGTTGTGGAAATAAACATTATAGTGAATTAATGAAGACAACATATGAACAGGTGAACATGTCTTCTCACCTTCTCTCTGCACATCAATAAAGACAATAAGTATTCATTGGTTATGCATCATCAGATCTCTCTTCCCAGAATACACTTTGATCTTTGTGTTTCCATGTTTATATAGTTTGGATAATTTATATAGTTTATATTATAAGTTACATGTAACTATGGAAATACATTCTAGTTTTTTATATTACATACGTCACGTGTAACTGTTTGTATATGTACTACAACATAAAATATATAGTGTCCACCTGTCAGGAACACCTGTACAGCCCACTGTTATCTAACTGTATTTATATATTTTTTATACTTTCTACCATATTTGTTACATCTATGTCTTTATATATTTTTAAAAGAAATTCCATCTTATATTTTAATTACTGTTCAGCTGACGTCTAATGTAACCATATTTGTACTGATCGTGCGTGGACAGATTGAGAGTCAGAAACTGAACTTCAGAGAGAAAGCCAAAGCTCGGACTGATCACGGTGCCGACATCGTCACCAAGCCTGACTCCTCCCCTCCTCACCTTAGCAACACTTCCTCCCCTGGAAGCCTTAACGCTGCTGAAGCTCCGCCCCTCAACACCCTTGCCGACCAGGTGAGAGATTTACCTGTTCAGACTAAAGAAACCCACAGGTCAAACACATTAACAAACAACAACCTCTTCCTGTTGCCACGGCCTTTTCTTATATCGTCTTTCCTGTGTGTTTGTCTGTCATGTAAACTAACAACTTCCTCTTCCCGTCAGGTGTCTGCCTCCCTCGCCAAACAAGGCCTGTGATTGGACGACACTGTGCCTGCAGACTCCGCCCCTCCTGTTACCAAGGAAACTGCCTGATGGAAGAAAGAAAAACAATCATCATTCTGCCTTTTTGCTCATGACCTTCATATGCTATCACACAAACATGATTGGAGAGATTTTATTAAATAAAGTGATGAAGGCAGCTTGCCCAGATTAACAGCCAATCACAGTTGAGTCAGTCAGGTGAGAGAATCCAAGTGTTCAGTCAACACATGAAGCAACACTCAGACTGATAGGTAACCCCACCTGTTTTCTCCAGTCAGAGGAGAAGAAGAATATCAGTTTCATCTTTGTGTGTCTAGTACAGATACATCCTGGATGTGGTTGGCCTAGCTTAGCACAAAGACTGGAAACAGGGGGAAACTGCTAGCCTAGCTCCATCAATAGAGAAAACTGACCTGTCAATCAGACACACTTGAAGTTGTTGGAGGTGGATTTTTTCTCTTCTGATGGAACAAGCAAGGCTAGCAGTTTCCCCCTGCTTCCAGTCTTTATGCTAAGCTAGGCTAGCAGTTTCCCCCTGCTTCCAGTCTTTATGCTAAGCTAGGCTAGCAGTTTCCGCCTGCTTCCAGTCTTTATGCTAAGCTAAGTTAAACACTTCCTGGACCTCTCTCTGTTCAGGACACCAAGGAGGTTTTTGGGGTCCTTGAAGAAAGTTGGAGTCCTTGAGGTGGTGCTGTAAACCCAGAGGAAGTTCCAGGTAGGGCTGTGCAATACAAACACTGATCGTGATAGAAACGTTTCCTTGTTGAGAAAATTTGAAACTTTGATATACAGCAAATCATATCATAGAAACAAAGCTCATTCTAACCAATCACATGGAAGACCTTCAGCAGGGTGACTAAGTTAGCCGAACACACCAAATGACGATGTTTTGGTATTAACGTCAGATAGTTATAGACAAAGAGACGAGGTCTCACTGTGAACAAACAACCTGAAACATAAAAAGCTGCCAGAGACAAAAAAACAGGAAACTAGTATGTCTGACTTTGGAAACTTAAAGAAAAAACAACATTATTTTAACTGAAGATTTATTTATTTAAACAGACTTTCAATCTGAAGATTGAACATGTCTTGGTCTTTTTTTTAAGGTTCTGAATCTTCAGAAACAGAAACATTGATTTTATTTTATTTTTTTTTTATTATTCGATACCAACCGATAAAAAAAGTTATTGTGATCAAATTTCCAGTTCCAGGAGTCCTTGAGAAAGTTCTTAGGATCAGTGAGATGGTTTGAGAAGTTCTTGAAGAGGTTCCATCAGTCTTTGACAAAGTTGTAGGAGTCCTTGAGGAGGTCACAAGGTCCTTGAATAAAATTAAGGGGATCCTGGAGGTTGTTCCAGGAGTCCTTAAGGAGATGAAACTGAGATCCATTGTCTTGGAGAAAACAGAGAACATGCTAATCCATGCTAACTGGTAACTAGCCTGAATTAGCCTGTTAGCTTCCTTGAATAGCCTGTTAGCTTCCTTCATAAAATCCCTCCAATCACATTAAGTCTCTCTCTCTGACGTCACCTCTCTTAGCCAATCACCATCTCTTCTGTGTTTCTGAATGCTGACGTGCTGTAGGCCCCCGTGATGACCCCCCACCCCAATCTTAAAACATACCCAGAATGCAGTTTGATACCAGGTGCCAAAACCATACTGTTTGTCTCTCTGCTTGCCGGCTGTTGAAGTGCTTTGTACTAATAAAATTTCTCTTGGATCGGACCTGTTTGTTCATATACTCACATGTACATTATTATATATTATATATCTGTACTAACCCCGGTGCAGCATAAACAACAGGAAACACTATCAATGATAAGTAACAAGAAACACAGCAGCAACAAAGACACTATAAACAACAAGCAAACATCAGGTTTACAATGTGCAGCAGTGAAAGGTGACTAGTTCACTGTTGACTGTAGTTCACTGTGGACTATAATTCACTGTGGACTGTAGTTCACTGGACTGTAGCTCACTGTGGACTGTAGTTCACTGGGCCGTAGTTCACTGTGGTCTGTAGTTCACCATGGACTGTAGTTCACTGGACTGTAGTTTACTGTGGACTATAGTTCACTGGAGTTCACTCTGGACTGTAGTTCACTGTGGTCTGAAGTTCACTGTGGACTGTAGTTCACTGGACCGTAGTTCACCATGGACTATAGTTCACTGTGGACTGTAGTTCACTGGACCATAGTTCACTGTGGTCTGTAGTTCACTGTGGACTGTAGTTCACTGGACTGTAGTTCACCGTGGTCTGTAGTTCACTGGACTGTAGTTCACTGTGGTCTACTGTGGACTGTAGTTCACTGTGGCATACTGTGGACTGTAGTTCACTGTGGTCTGTAGTTCACTGGACTGTAGTTCACTGTGGTCTGTAGTTCACCGTGGACTATAGTTCACTGGACTGTAGTTCACCGTGGGCCGTAGTTCACTGTGGACTGTAGTTCACTGGACCGTAGTTCACCATGGTCTGTAGTTCACCGTGGACTGTAGTTCACTGGACTGTAGTTTACTGTGGTCTGTAGTTTACTGGACTGTAGTTCACTGTGGACTGTAGTTCACTGTGGCATACTGTGGACTGTAGTTCACTGGACTGTAGTTCATTTGCCCGTTAGATCCACAGACCCTGGGGGCTGAGTTCACTTAACGACTGCCTTCGTGATGTGAAAAACTGTAAGTCAAAACATTTTCTTCAGCTGAACTAAAAAAAACAACTGTTATTGAATGTACGTGTTTCAGGAGACATCATTAAAATACCAATTGTCGGCACGAATAGATAAAGATTATAGATCAGATCTTCACAATCCAGAACGTCTGTCAGCATAATGACCTGTAGAAACTGCTTGAGGTTCCCATGAACATTAATATCATTATAGTTTCAGATTACAGTCTTCACTTCAGCAACTCAGTGCCACGAACAGCTGATCATTTTCCTTCCCCAGCGTGATGAAGGGTGTTAAATTGGTCTCAACCGTCACCACAGGACTTTGGAATGACGTTTGCAGACTCAATTGCCAACTGACTTCTATATGACAACATGAAATACAGCAAGGTAGAGAATGTTCTTGTTGATATAATAATTTGACATTAGCAGCTGTTTGCACTTGTAAACATCAGGTGCAGCCGACATTCAACCATAAAAACACGAGTAATATCAAGGTGAAAGGTCATTAAGGAATGTGGTTAGAAGAGCGTCTTACAACAGCTGAAGTTTGATTATCTTAAATAACTAGGGAACAGTTACATCTCACTGCTTGGACTTCAGGAAGGAAACACAAAGAGGGACTTTCACAATAAGAGACTGTAACACACTGTTAAAGTCAAACAGTCTTAAAGTCTCAGTGTTTCTCCTTCTACTGCACTTGTCTGAAAACTAAATGTCATTTAAAAAACATCAGATTTACGTTTAAATTGGTCATTGGTCATGTGTCCAATGACCTCACGAGTTTTCAGAGCCAGGTACAGTGGCCCTGAGGGTCAAAACACAACAACATTTCACAAAACACAACGACATTTCACAAAACACAACATTACACAAAACACATTACACAAGACATTTCAGATTACAGAAAGGGTAGGACAACACTTCTTATTTGTGATTGGACAGAACTCAAGTCAACGAAACGCGACTTCCGGTCAGGTCGCTACTATGCTACGATCACTGCTACTATGGACTCTGAACGGCGTGTTTCTCTCCTTTCTCTTCTAAAAATCAGAATTGTAGATGTTGTCCATCTTGTTGACTAATTTTAAGGCGATATGAAAAGGTCAAAGTTAGACAAACAATTCATTTTTGATTATCACTATGTAGCCGAATATTCTAGTTCAGCACTTACCTGTTGAGTTAGATGATCTTCAAAGTATGCTTAAATAAAAAACTTTTCTTGTCAACTATGTGTTTGTACCTGTGTCTAGTCTCAAATATTATTGCAGGAAAAGTTGTAATTAGGGCCAGATGCTACAGATCACTAAGAAAGTATGAGGAACCACAACAGCTCGAGGTAAATATGTGTAAATATTTAATGTTAAATGGTACATTGTTCCTGTTAAACAGTCAGATGGTTCTCCTTTCCTACCTGTGCTCAAAAGCTGTTGTCTCAGTGTCCATAGAAACAGTAGCTATACAGCTGAATAACTAAAACACATAAAAAAGGACTGATATTAGGACTGTAACACATTCATAAATTCAAGGCTTCCTGAATTTATAGATGCCAATTTAATGTGATGCTTACTACACACTCACTACATAGTATGTGATCATGAAACTGACACAAACAGCTTTTACAATTTTTTTAATATAAAATGATTAATATTATTTAAATAAGTTGTGAAATATATCTAAGTCTTGACATCACTTTCTTCATATCACCTTTGAAACTACAAACATTCCACCTGAGATGACAGCATATTCATGCTTTTGTGCTGCTGGAAGAAGTTTGTGCAACCATTTGGTTGCATTACTTTTCCAGACAGCTCATTTTAGTACACTGGGAACCAAAAATGTTCCCGCTGCCCTTGCTTGCACAAGCAAACAGCAGGCCTGGCACAGGCCCCACACCCAGGTAAAAAAAACAAAACATTTTTTATACAGTTTTAATTTGATAAGTTACCTCGAAATGCATTTAAAAAGTGCATATCAGTTGCAAAATACATGACAATCTAGTACAAAATGTATAACATGAACTTAGTGTGATCTATTGACAGATACCAGGAGTGATTTCACGGTGAAGAGGGTGTGGAGAGATGAGCAGCTTATCAAAGAAATCAAGGCCAAAGTTGATTAATTCTACTTTGGCACGTACATTCATGTTTTCCTGAGGAGAAAAAGTGACATACTAAGTATTATATTTTATTGAAGTAAAACTACAAATACAACAATCTAAAAGTACTCCACTACAAGTATAAATAAGTCTTTCATTCAAAATCCTACTTATGTATATGTACAGAAGCATTATTAGCCAAATGTACTTAGAGAATCAAAAGTACTTGTGCTGCAGAAAAAATGGCTCATGACTGATATATTAATATATACTTTATCATTAGGTTGTTATTACTAATGCATCATTGCTTAAGCAGCATGTTACTGTTGTCTCTACTCGAGGTGGAGCTAGTTTTAACTACCTAATATACTATAAAGTAGTTTCATCCAGCGGTTCCCAACCTAGGTGTTGGGCTCCTTCCGCAGGGTCAAAAGATAAATTTGACCATTCTTGACATTATTTATGGGGTAGAAAAGAAGAAAAAATAAGTTCTGCTACACAAATATTCTTCTTTTGGACTTTTCTCACGTTTCTCTTTTTGTGAAATATTGGATAAGTTTATCCTTTGAGTCTTAAGCAGTTATTTAAATACCCCCAAATTGTACTTAATTACAGTACTTGAGTAAATGTACTTATTTACTTTCCACCACTGCATACTGATGAGTGAAAAAGCTTTGTTAGTTAGTAAAATACATTTTTAGAGATAGAAGTTCAACGTTATAAATCTTACATAGTCAGCTCATACTTTGTAAATTACATGAATGATTATCTATTCATTTATATTGAAACCAGTGAGAACATCACTATAAATACATCAACAAGCAAAAAAAGGTCACTCACACATCAGATTTTCCTAAATGTTGGTTCTATTTAAGTAGTGGGAGCCGAGAACAGCCGTGCTTGCAATTATTTTTTAATGCCGTTATCTCAAGATCACGAGTTAATTATTCCGTTATCTCGATAAAACGAGCTTTGTTATCTCGAGATCACGAGTTAATTATTCCGTTATCTCGAGAAAACGAGCGTTATTTTCTCGAGATCACGAGATAATCAACCCGTTATCACGAGAAAACAAAAGGTCATTTCCTCTTATTGTCCTTATTTTTAATCAGTGATCAGGAGTGCCATGCCAGCATGCTTAGATGACGTTTTGACGGCAACTGATTTAAGCTGAAAATGTCAGATCAAGGAGCAGGCCTACCCATTACTGATCAACGCATCAGACTGTACTTCAATCAAGGTCTAACACAGGCAGAAATTGCATTGTGTCTTTCTGTCATAGATAACATTCAGATCAGTCCTCTGTTCAGTTATGAATCCTCCCCGACAGTCATGACAGTGATCTTGAAGGCTGAAATCAGGTGTGTAAAAAAAACAAAGCCCGTTTTCTCGAGATAAGGGAATAATTAACTCATGATCTTGAGATAACAAAGCTCGTTTTCTCGAGATAACGGAATAATTAACTTGTGATCTCGAGATAACAAAGCTCGTTTTCTTGAGATAACAGAATAATTAACTCGTGATCTCGAGATAACGGCATTAAAAAAATAATTGCAAGCACGGCCGTTCTCGGCTTCTGTAGTTAAACGCCCTCACATGCCATTATTAAATAGTGGAAAAGTAACGTTAGAACATTCACTTTACTAAGAGGTAGCTTGGCTACCAACTAGCATTACTAGCAAGTGCTAGCATATGCTAGACGGTGCTTTACACTATTCTACAGTGTTAATAATTCAGTTGTCATCAATTCTCAGTCTTCTGTATTTATCCATTTCATTAGCAACATGCTACACTCACCCAGAGCTGCTCTCGGCCGACTGCAAGACCCAGGGCATGATGGGAAACGCCTGGCTGTCGCCTGATAAAAGCGCTGATTGGCTCTTAGTTTTGTAGAAAATCTTCTGTGTAATTGTAATATTTAAAGATTGGGTAGGCAGTTTTCTTTTGGCGTCACTGGGCAAAAATGCCATATTAACCGTGCAGCATATTGTAATTCAAGTGGTCTGAGAGCAGACCTCTAATTCAGCCCCTCCTCTTGCCTCTGTTTTCAGGCTTCAAAAAAATCTAGCCCGTGACGGTAGACTTTAGCCAATCAGGGTTAGGGTTAGCTGCCTCTGAAGCCTGGGGCATTCTGCTCTGCACTGGAGGGGGTCTTTGAGAAAACAAGTCGCGGCAGGAGGGGCCACGGTCTCAGTGAGGCTCATGCCATGGAGAGCAAGCCCTACGAGGCAGGGGGTTTCGCAGGAGAACCAACTCCTGCTGCCTTTCGAAGTTGTGGGGTTGGTGGGAGGGGCTTAGCGGAGCGATACGAGGCAGCAGAGAGAGGCAGAAGGTTTTGCCTAGGTTGCACAGATTTTGCCTACCCCAGCTTTAACTCAGGATTGTTGCTGTATGTTGTGCAGTGACCGTTTCATCTGTTAACAAACATCTTGTTTGGCTGATGTAACTTCACTCACCTGGACCAATCAGTGCAGAGCTGCTCTGATTGGCTGTTGGTAACAGGAAGTAGACAGACAGGGGTGGGCGGGGTTTACAGGTTTTTATTGATTTATTTCCATAACGATGATAAAAAGAACATAAAAAACAGCTGTGATGTCAGAGGATGAGCTCGATGACATGAAGAAGAGGAGGGAAGAGGGTCAGGGCAGCAGCAGTCTGTTTCAGCCAATCAGAGGGCAGGGAGGAGGGTCGGGGTGGAGCTAAACTGAAGATCTGTCTCAGAATGTTGCCTAGCAACAGTACTCCTCCGCCTCTCTCAGAGCAAAGGGCGGGGCTTGGCTCGAGCCACGGGCAGGGTTAGACGACGGGGGCGGGATTAAAGGACGTCATCACTTTCAGCCGTGTGGAGCTGCGTGTCGTCTGCGTCCGTCATGATACTGCTGTCCTGACTGTCGTCCACCTCGGCCGCTAACGGGAGACAGGTAGAGAAAGACAGGTGGAGAGAGACATGTTTTGTCAGTAATATTAACAGTATTAGCAGTAGTGAGTACAGTGGTAATAGTAACAGTATTAGCAGTAGTGAGTACAATGGTAATATACTATATGGGACAATATTCACTTGTTTGATTGACCTGAAGAAAGCGTTGGACTCTATTTGGCATGAAGGGCTCTCTTACAGACGTGGACTCGGTGGTCCAGGGGGGCAAAGGGTCTGATCTGGATCAATCAATGGATTTGGAAAATAGGTGAGCCGTTAATACTGGACACAGACAACGTGGATGTGTTGGTCAGGCTCCTGGCCTCTGCTTCCGAGACAGACCTGGTTCTGCTGTCCCCCCTACTGAACAAGGACTACAGCAACAGCTGGACACGGGAGGGCGTTACTACACAGAGTACTTTACTGCAGTACATGTATCTGACAGCTGGAGTTCCATGTGACCACCTGCCAGCAGTTGTGTAAAGACTTAAATCAACTGCATCATCAACATGCTGCTCACGTGATCAATCACTAATCAATAATCCAGTAAAGTAACGCTCACAGTGGCTATTCTACTGCATAACAAGTACTTTATACTTTGGATGCTCCAACTAGAGAGTACTTCTTCAGTCACTGCTCCAAACGCACAACTGCAGACTGATCTGAGACCTGTGTGTACCCGTCTCACGTCATCAATCACTGATCAGATTGATCTGTGTGTACCTGTCTCACCTTCGTCCTCTGGCAGGTATCGCTTGTCGATGGCTTCTTTGATCTGGTTATTTGCTCCTTTAGGATCCAGATCCATCGCCCAGCTGAAGTTCATCAAAGCCAGGTGAGTCTGACCCAGCTTCTTATACACCTGAGGCGGGGAGACAGGCAGTCAGATAGACAGGTGGAGGTTCAGAGAGATAAACACAGCTGAGTCCAGTGGACATGACAGAGTTAAATGTTTGTTACCTTTCCTATGAGGAAGTAAACCAGAGACTCTTTGGGAACGATCTGTTTCAACTCCTCCAACTCCTGAAGAGCCGCCTGCAGAGAGTCAGACAGGTCAGAGAGAGAGAGAGACAGGCAGGTCCTCATGGTGAAAGAGAGAGAGACAGGTCAGAGAGAGAGACAGGCAGGTCCTCATGGTGACAGAGACAGAGACGGGTCAGATAGAGAGAAAGACAGATCAGAGAGAGACAGGTCATCATGGGGAGAGAGACAGGTCGTATGCATTGATCAGTATTGATTACCTTGTACTTGTCGTTGGCGAACAGTATGGATGCTCGGTGGAACTTGCAGAGCGGGTTTTTGGGGTCGATCCCGATCGCTCTGTTCAGAGTTTCTAAAGCCGCATCAGACTTCTTTAACGCATGCTGCACCTACACACACACACCAATTACTGTTCAATCAAGTACGATTCTACAGCAGGGGACTGATGTTACATGCTAACAGAGCAGTTGTTATACAGTGTATCCGGAATGGAATAAATTCATTTTTGTCCTCAAAATTCTACACACAATACCCCATAATGACAACGTGAAAAAAGTTTGAGATTTTTGCAAATTTATTAAAAATAAAAAACTAAGAAATCACATGTACATAAGTAGTCACAGCGTTTGCTCAATACTTTGTTGATGCACCTTTGGCAGCAATTACAGCCTCAGGTTTTTTTGAATATGATGCCACAAGCTTGGCACACCTATCTTTGGGCAGTTTCGCCCATTCCTCTTTGCAGCACCTCTCAAGCTCCATCAGGTTTGATGGGAAGCGTCGGTGCACAGCCATTTTCAGATCTCTCCAGAGAAGTTCAATCGGATTCAAGTCTGGGCTCTGGCTGGGCCACTCAAGGACATTCACAGAGTTGTCCTGAAGCCACTCCTTTGATATCTTGGCTGTGTGCTTAGGGTCGTTGTCCTGCTGAAAGATGAACCGTCGCCCCAGTCTGAGGTCAAGAGCGCTCTGGAGCAGGTTTTCATCCAGGATGTCTCTGTACATTGCTGCATTCATCTTTCCCTCTATCCTGACTAGTCTCCCAGTTCCTGCCGCTGAAAAACATCCCCACAGCATGATGCTGCCACCACCATGCTTCACTGTAGGGATGGTATTGGCCTGGTGATGAGCGGTGCCTGGTTTCCTCCAAACATGGCCTGGCATTCACGCCAAAGAGTTCAATCTTTGTCTCATCAGACCAGAGAATTTTGTTTCTCATGGTCTGAGAGTCCTTCAGGTGCATTTTGGCAAACTCCAGGCGGGCTGCCATGTGCTTTTTACTAAGGAGTGGCTTCCGTCTGGCCACTCTACCTGGCCTGACTGGTGGATTGCTGCAGAGATGGTTGTCCTTCTGGAAGGTTCTCCTCTCTCCACAGAGGAATGCTGTAGCTCTGACAGAGTGACCATCGGGTTCTTGGTCACCTCCCTGACTAGGGCCCTTCTCCCCCGACCGCTCAGTTTAGACGGCCGGCCAGCTCTAGGAAGAGTCCTGGTGGTTCCGACCTTCTTCCATTTACGGATGATGGAGGCCACTGTGCTCATTGGGACCTTCAAAGCAGCAGATAATTTTCTGTACCCTTCCCCAGATTTGTGCCTCGAGACAATCCTGTCTCGGAGGTCTACAGACAATTCCTTTGACTTCATGCTTGTTTTGTGCTCTGACATGCACTGTCAAGTGTGGGACCTTATATAGACAAGTGTGTGCCTTTCCAAATCATGTCCAATCAACTGAATTTACCACAGGTGGACTCCAATTAAACTGTAGGAACATCTCAAGGATGATCAGTGGAAGCAGGATGCACCTGAGCTCAATTTTGAGCTTCATGGCAAAGGCTGTGAATACTTATGTACATGTGATTTCTTAGTTTTTTATTTTTAATAAATTTGCAAAAATCTCAAAAAAGCTTTTTTCACGTTGTCATTATGGGGTATTGTGTGTAGAATTTTGAGGACAAAAATGAATTTATTCCATTTTGGAATAAGGCTGTAACAACAAAATGTGGAAAAAGTGAAGCGCTGTGAATACTTTCCAGATGCACTGTAGATGGAGGCTGCTACAAGCTAACAGAGCAGTTGTTATGGATGGAGGATGCTACAAGCTAACAGAGCAGTTGTTATGGATGAAGGATGCTACAAGCTAACATACCACTCCGATGTGACAGAGCAGCACAGAGCTCTGAGGGTTGATGCTCAGAGCCTTCTTAAAGTGGATTTCTGCCAAGTTGAACTTCTCCTGTTTGTAGTAAATCATCCCCAGACCGTACCTAAACACACACACACACAGCATTTTGATGGTGTTGTGTAAAGTAAATATATGTATGGATACAAACTGTACAGTATAATTATTACTGTAGTTACCATGCGTTGTAGTGTCTGTCACTCTAACAGTATGTATGTGGTATACAGTATATATGTTGTGTATGTATGTGTGGTGCACTGCATGTAACCTACATTGGTTACCCTGGTTACCGTACCATGCGTTGTAGTGTCTGTTGTTGACTCTGATGGCGTTGCGGAAGCAGGCGAGTGCTCGGTCCAACTCCTCAGTCAGAACAAACTCATGACCCAACAGAGTGTACGCATACGCAAAGCCAGGGTCCACCTGAGAGACAGGTCAGAGAGAGAGACACAAACAGGTAGAGAACCACAGAGGGACAGAGAGAGACAGACAGGCAGAGAGACAAACGAGAGGGAGACAGACAAAAAAAAAGAATTTTTAGATTTTAAATGAGACAGGTGAGACTACCCCGGCTAACACTCTGCACCCGTCTCCCTCACAGACTAGAACCAGTCAGTCAATCTAACCTTGGTAACTATAGTTACAGTAACCAACAGTAACCATGGTAACAGCAGCTCACCTGGATGGCTCTCTGGAAGAACTTGATGGCTATGTCGTGCTCCCTCTGCAGACTGAAACAGTTTCCTGCTACACACCAGGCCTGCAAAGAGACAGACAGCTGATCAGAGAGAGACAGACAGAAACATTGTCTTTAAGAAGAAATAACAAAAATACAGCCTCGATCTCGGGTCAGGTTCGGGTCTCAAATTCAGCAGTATCTGGCAGGTTCAGTTGTGTCAGTCTAGGCCAGGGTACAGGTCTCGGTTTTAGGCCTGTGCTGAACCACAGTTCTAAACTCAGGATGGTTTTTGGACAGGTGTAGTTCCTACCTCAGGACAGTTCTTGTCCATGTCCGTCAGATCTTTGGACAGGGCGGACAGTGCGACGTCTTTCTGCAGGTGCCACAGTGTGGTCGAATAAATCTCCATCCCTTCAACTCTGTATGACTCGATCCTTCGAACCTCGCTGAACAGACGCTCCGCCTACAAACAAACACACCATCATGACATCATGACAGCAGGACTCACCTGAACAATTAACAATCACACCTGCTGCAGACCATTTAGGTCGCTCACTGACTCCCACCGTCTCAGGTAGAACAGAAGACATAGATGTGAGGTATGTTACCCGAGTGTCAGGTGAGCGTTAAGCGGAATTCACATTGAATCAGGTGCTGCGGCGAAAACACAGATTTTCCCATTCATTTGAACCGGGGTACTGGGTTCAGGCTGCGGCGGTGCGGGGGTGCCACAGGGGGTGCTGCAAAAAAACGCAGCGGCCTGCAGCGAAAAAGTTGAAACGGATTCAACTTTTGGAGAAACGCAACCCGACGTCATGCTGGCAGACGCCCAGGTGAAGAAGAACTTTGTTTACATGTAGCACTGTAGCATTAGCTGTTTACCTTAATAACCGAGCAACTGTGAAGATGGAAGAGAGACTGATTGATCGGCTCCGTGATTACTGTTCATCAGCTGTTCAACCCTGCCACGACGGAGGACCAAGACCTTAATCTCTGTGCAGTGGCTTGGCTTTTATCGGTCTTCAAGCTGGGATTGCTATCAGACACTCCCACACCACCACACAACCCTGTGGCGAATCGCCGCAACGCCTGATTCAATGTGAAAACGGCCTTACCTGTGTGTCAGGTGAGCGTTACTTGTGTGTCAGGTGAGCGTTACCTCTGTGTCAGGTGAGTTACTTGTGTGTCAGGTGAGCGTTACTTGTGTGTCAGGTGAGCGTTACTTGTGTGTCAGGTGCGTTACCTGTGTGTACTCGGCCAGTTCAAAGTAAGCCCTGCCGATGTGTGTGAGGACCCAGCCGGTGTTGTAGTGCTGGGGAGGGAGGGAAGTAAGGATGTTGATGGCTTCTCTGCAGTTGTACGAGCACAGCGCCTGGTAACCACGCCCCAGTTCCCGTAGCAACGCCATTACGCTGTCTGCACACACACAGAGAATGCACACGTATCTGAACACTGTTTAGATACGAACACTGCAGGTCATGTGCTGATTCGCTTGCATCTCCTTTCCAAAGGCTGTTTCAGCGCTCGCTCGACACGGGGGCAATCCCCAATGGGTGGAAGCGGTCTTTGATTGTACCTGTGCCTACAAACAGTATGCGAGAGATGAATGACCTGCGGCCAGTTGCCCTGCCTCAGTACCTATGAAGTGTTTTAAGAGGATAGCGTTAAAACATCTCCTCACTGAGGTCTCACCATTCTTGCATCCTTATCAGTTTGCCATGAAAGCACATAACGAATACGCCCTGGCTCATAAACAGCCTATCATATCGACATGTGACACAACTACAGAAACAGCGTGGAAGGAGAAAACGAGTGCAGACAGTGAGGAGGAGAGTGTAAATAAAAAAGGAGAGGTCAGCTCGCCAGGATGGCAGTTTTATTTTAAGTCAGACTGATATCAGAACACCGTTGTGTGAAAACTGTGCAGGAAAACCATCCCGACCAACAGTGGAAATACAACAAACTTATTTTATCGCCTTAGCTGCTTTCACCCTCCAGAGTACGCAACATCTGCTACATCTCAAGAAACAACCCACGGGCAGTCCACAATGGACAATACCGTATGACAAAACATCCAGTGTCTCATGGAGGTCGGGGACAGTACCTGTGTACTGGCAGACCAGGCTGGTGGCGAGTCGAGCTAGCTGTAGCAACAGTCTGTCATCATCTAAAATGGTTTTCATTTAGGTTTTTTTAGTCAAAGGAAAATGTGCTGAGCGTGCCTGCGTGGCGCTAATGTTACTGGAACAGGATATTTACCCTCGTAACGGACGTGCTGCTCAGTTGGGAAGGACGTGGCTAGGGAGGAGGACATATGGGCTACCTTGCTTAGCCTGCTGCTACCATGACCCGGACCTGGATACACATCAGAAAAATGGATGGACCTGCACCTGCAGCAGCTCTCTGGTACTGGGGGATCTTGGTATCTGGTAGACTAAGACTGGGGTCCTACAGTATTTTAATATAATTTGTAGTAAGTATTTGTACCTGCAGCAGCCCTCTGGTACTGGGGGATCTTGGTGTCTGGTAGACTCAGACTGGGATCCAGTCTCAGGATGTCCAGACTCTCGTTCAGGTTGCTGCTGTTTGACGTCTTTGCTGATTTACATTTAGTTTTCCTGTTGGGGATCTTTGTAGGAAACTTCATCTTTAACTTCTTACTGTTCTCCTACAGAAACAGAGAGAGAGATTATTAGGCTGTAGTGCAATACTTTTCAAATACTGTATAGTATTAGTTTAGTAGTACAGTACTACAATATTACTGTAGTAGCGCAGTACCTTGGCAGTAGAGCTGGCACTAGTAAACAGTCTGGAGCTTCTTCTGGGCTGAACGTTTGGAGGACCAGACATACTGGGACTGAGGACCTGAGGGGAGCCACTGAGAGAGACAGGACATTAGACAGACAGGTCGTCAGACAGACAGCTACCCCTGGGAGACAGACAGGATGGAGGTACAGGGTGCCGCCTTTATGGACTACCCGTGCCCAGAGGTCCTTCATACCTTACCTTTAACAGAGCTATACTAGCTGTCCTTGTGATATGAGGGGATTTTTGTAATTAGTTTTACTTAATTAGAGCTGCAACGATCAGTCCATAAGTCGATCCAAAGAAAATTAATTGCCAACTATTTTGATAATTGATTAATCGTTTCAGTCATTTTTCAAGCAGAACAGTCAAACTTTTGCTGGTTCCAGCTTCTTAAAAGGATTTGCTGCTTTTCAGTAAATAAAGAGTCTTTGGGTTTTGGACTGTTGGTCGGACAAAAGAAGCAACTTAAAGACGTCGTCACTTTGGGAAATTGTGATCTTTCACAATTTTTTGACTTTTTATAGACTAAACGATTAATCGATTAATAGTGAAAATAATCTGCAGATGAATCGATAATGAAAATAATCATTAGTTGCAGCCCTATACTTAATTTTTGATTGCTGGTGTTGTTGTGGAGCTCTCTGCTGTTAAATGTCCTTGACTGTAACGGCTTTGGTTGTGGTTGTATCTGTCTGACTGTTGCCACAGACGTACAGCGGGAATTTCTGAAAGGATAATAAACGGAAACTAACTAACAGACAGGTAGCACTGAGAGACAGACAGGTAGCACTGAAAGACAGACAGGTTGTCAGACAGACTTTAATGAACATAAACTGCCTGTCTCTCTGCCTGCCTGGCCTGCTGCTTTCTGATTGGACCAGAGACACTGAGGTCAGACTACACAAAGTCCCAGCTGACATAAAGAGCTGAAGCCATGCCCCTCTTACAGGTAAGTGATGAAACACCTGGAGGAGGGGCGGAGCTCTGTCACTGGTTGCTAGAGTTACCTGGTATGAGGGGCGGAGGTCTGTGATTGGTTGAAAGGGATGGGGAGAACATCTCTGCTGTTCCCACTCTGACTGAAGACAGACTTTGACTGACTGATCCTGGAGACAGACTGAGAGAGAGAGAGAGACAGGTGAAGAGACAGACAGATGAACAGAGTGTAAATATATACAAACAGTAAATGGTGGAGAGTAAAATGAAACAATCTACAGGACTTTCATTGACAAGGTTCAGCGTGTATCCTGTAGAGCACCTCCTGCTGGATTACTAACATGATGTATGAAAGGAGACGGAGGCTGTTTTGGAAACTGCCTACTATACTATCAGTACATACTGATTTGGCCAAAATGTAGCATGTAGTATGCAGAATGCAAACAAAAGCAAAATCTGCAGTATGCCAGAAATACCCGGATGTAGTAATGATTCGGGAAAAAAATCTCCAGTATGCATCGGACCAGTCTACCTCGCCTACTGTATCCCACAATGCAAAGCGGTGGAACGGTCTCCATTGTTGTTTTTTTTCAACTTTATTTACACAGTCACTATTGTTGAAATGACGGACAGCAACACTAACACGTCAGTGGTTGACAGGGAGGAATATAAATACAAGTACCACTTAAAACATGTTTTTCTAATTTAATCATGTGCAAGCAGAAATTGTGACGAGGCTGCAGTTATTACTGTTCATTTTCAGAGCTCAAGAGGATGCTATTGCGGCAGTTTGCTGTTAGCCGTACTGTTGTTTACTTCCACTTTTCAAAACCGGAAACCGGCTAAGCCTGGCCTAGCATACTGCAAAATAAATCGATTTAACAGTTTCATACTGCATACTGCGTTCGTCTGTAGTATGTAGCAGGCGGTTTCGAAAACAGCCTGAGTTCGTGGGGAGTGATGACCACAAAACTGATCACCTGTTAACAGGTAAGTATAAAGGACAGGATATATAATATCATGAAACTTCACAATAAGAGTCCTGGGGAGTTTTAAAATCTGATTTTGAAATCTGGACACCTGGATGACTGTGAGGTGTGTGTGTGTGTCTGTCAGGGTGTGTGTAATGTGTGTGTACCTTCTTGCTGGGAGCTGTCGATTGTGTTTCCATGGTAGCTGAATAGTTCTGTAGATATGTGGGGTCTCCAGGGCTTGGCTCCAGGGGAAGGATGCCGAAACTACACACACACACACACACACACACACAGTGTTATGTATGATGGAGATGTGAAAGGACGAGTTTACACACTTTAAGGTCTGTATTAAAACAACAGTCCGGTGTTCACATGAACACTGAAACAGGTTTTTCTTGCTGTAGTCGTTCCGCCTGTTCCTACTGGACAGTAACAGAACTCTTCTTCGTGTGACTCTAATGGAAGTGATGGAGGACAAAATCTACAGTCATTGTGTTACAACAAAGTTACACCATTTCTCTGTTGAGCTGCAGTGACAGAAACTAAACAGTCTATAACTTTGGAAGGTAACTACTTCCTGTCTAACTCAGACTGAAGCTTCTATTCTATTGTTATAGGAATTATATTCTATTAACACATCGACTTGGTCGAAGCTCAACAATGAACTCTGATGGAGCAGAGGGAGCTCGCAGCGAAACAGGAAACACAGGCAGGAATTTTCCGTCATTCAGGCTTCAATAGAAGTTAATATAAAATAGAGCGAATGGTAGGACGGAGTGTGACGTGACCGGACCTTTACCTGTACAGGTACTGTTGCATAACTCACCTGGGCGTCAGCGGGCTGAGTGCAGCAGGTCCTCCCAGTAAACTCCGCCCACTCTTGGGCTTGTTCTGTTTAGCCAATAAGGAGCCAGCTGACGCCATGGATACCGTGTTACCCAATAGGGAGCCGGTCTCCGGGGAGATGAGGGAGGAGTCGATGTAGGAAACCGACAAATCGGACGTCAGCTTTCCATTAGACGATTCTAGATTCAAGCGATTCAACTCCTGAAGACAAAAAAACATGTTTCAATACTGATGATCAGATTAGAATCATCACACCAATAATGTGATTATTTTCATTTATCATCACACTGAAACCGTCAGTAATCCCATTCCTCAGATTACTGAACTATAACCACAAGTAATCTGATTACCAGATCACACGAATGACATGATTACATGTGTTCAGAGTATTAGAGGTACCAGTGTGTCCTGGGGCGTCTCCATGAGGGCGGTGTCTAGGCGGTGGGAGGGGTTCTGGGCGGGGCTGACAGGTGTTGGGGGCGGAGCTATGGAGGAGTTCTGTAGAGAGGATAATCTGAAGACCTGATCTGGATCTGGTTTCTCTCCTGAAACACAGACCACAATATATACATACATACATACATACATACATATACACACACATACATACATACATACATACATACATACATACATACATACATACATACACATATATACATACATATATACACACACATACATACATATACATATATACATATATACATATACATATATATATATACATATATATACATATATACATATATATACATATATACATATATATACATATATACATATATACATATATACATACATATATATATATACATATATACATACATATATATACATATATACATATATATATACATATACAT
>VMKM01002290.1:0-79176 GCA_008360985.2 Macquaria ambigua
GTGTGCGTGTCTCAGTACTGTACTCAGATCTTTTACTTAACAGGCTTCGTACAAAGTCTTGAAAGTTTGGAAAATGCATAATTTTAACCGTTATGTTTTCAAGGTTGGGAAAATGCTTGAATTCAAATAAAATTGATTTTCAACATAATCTGGTGTTTCATCATCGACACAATCACTCATGTAAACCAAACATCTTTTAATATTTAAAATGAAACGATCCCGTCGTCATATTTGTTTGTTGTCTCCTGAAATTTATAGTAACAATTTGGATGTGATGATAAAGGCTTCGAGAGTCTGGACAATTTTGGTTTAGGAATTTTACTCTTAAAAAGCCGTACGAATCCTGACTTAAGTAAAAGTAGTAATACCACATGAATTTTCCCCCGGGATCAATAAAGTCTTATCTTAATCTATAATAATACATCATAATTTTATTTGTTAGATATATATTTTGTATTATTAATCTGGATATGGAAAGTAACTAAAGTTATTAACTAAATGTAGTGGAGTAAAAAGTACAATATTTCCCTCTGAATTGTAGTAGAGTACAAGTATAACGTAGCAGAAGATGGAAATACTCAAGTAAAGTACAAGTACCTCAAAATTGTACTTGAGTAAATGTACTTTAGTTACTTTCCACGACTGGTCTCAAAGTTAAGCTGACAAGACATCATCACCCATAAAGCCGCTGCACTGTGCTCCGAGCCTGGCAGTTTAGGTTTATGGTTTATCATTAATCATCAATAAATCATCTATTACTACTTTATAGATTTAGGTTGCCAGGTTGTGAAAAATCCACTTGGACACCTGTTTTGCCTTTTTTAGAGACCCAGCGGACAGTTTGACCTGGAAAACAGCTGCCGAGCTGAAATCTAAACCAAAATGTGGCTTACTGGTCATTTCTTATTTATTTTATCTAGTACTTTATTTGTGAGAGGACAATGTAAAAAAACCTTATAACAGGTTACAATAACATGATACAGATGTGTTGCATATAGGATTTCTGTCCCTGGTTATGCTTTTCTGCTTAAAAAGGTCATAACACATCATCATTACCAAGAGTACATTGATTAAACTGAGCACATAATAAATAGTGACAATTAAAAAATAATACTGATAGAAAAGATGGCTAAAGCTACAAAATAAGAAGTTGTGATAAAGTGGAATTATGCATTAATATCTCCATGCTGTTAATGTTCCCTGAGTGCTTTCAGGCCTATTTGAGTAATTCTACCATGTGAGGATGTAACAGATACTAGTACTTGGAAGATACTAAAAGCAGTTTTACGTATATTATCTAAGCACTGGTGGCTTTTTCCCGTTCTTCCTGCTAACTGCTTTATAATATTGACATATCTAAAAGTTAAATCACTTCAAAGTCGGTCTGCACACAGAAATCTGCTCCATGTTTTGTCTCTGCAGAGGTCAGTCCACTGTTAGTCACCATGGACGTGATTGTCGGTGAAACACCAAAGATGTGAGAGCAGACATACATGGGGAAGCTTTCCTCTGAGCTGCACCGCTCCCCTGATGCTCCGTCATGAATACTGGCTTCCTGAGGAGTCGAGTCCCGGAGAGAGGACGCCATCTCTGCACCTGTGAAGCCGTCAAACAGCCAACTGGGGTTTGTTTGTGTCGGCAGCCGAGTCGATCCTCAGCAAGAGCTCTCTCAGCACAATGTCTGACGCCCCGGCCCTCCAGCTCTGAAGTTCAGCCGAGGGGCCAGCTGTAAGAACGTCTCAGCCGGGGGGCCCGAGGCCAGAGCAGGTCCAAAGGCCTGGTGCTGAGAGGCTCTGACAGGGGGCAGCTGAATCCCAGCGGCCCCTCAACGCCCCGCTCATTCTTCTAATAGAGTGGACTGGAAACAAAATGCTCACTTGATAAGTTTTGTTTTTAAATTCTTTCACTATTTCACTAAACTGATTTACTGCCTTCAATCGGTTTTCCAAGTCATCCGTCTTCGTTTCATTCATTTCATCACAGGTGGATTCCAATTTAATTTCCTCGAATAAAAACCAGAAGTCAAGTAAAAGCCGGGTCTCCAGTAACGGCCGGGGGTGTGGTCGATACGAACAAATAAAGGCCGGGGAAAAACAAGGGTGGATAAACATATTATGTGCATGCCAACTACGGTAAGCATAATCTACACGGATCAGCCATAACATTATGACCACCTGCCTAATATTGTGCAGGTCCCCTTTTGCCGCCAAAACAGCCCTGACCCGTCGAGGCCTGGACTCCACTAGACCTCTGAAGGTGTGCTGTGGTATCTGGCACCAAGACGTTAGCAGCAGATCCTTTAAGTCCTGTAAGTTGCGAGGTGGGGCCTCCATGGATCGGACTTGTTTGTCCAGCACATCCCACAGATGCTCGATTGGATTCTGATCTGGAGGCCAAGTCAACACCTTGAACTCGTTGTCGTGGTCCTCAAACCAGTCCTGAACCATTTCTGCAGTGTGGCAGGGCGCATCATCCTGCTGAAAGAGGCCACTGCCATTAGGGAATACCGTTTCCATGAAAGGGTGGACTTGGTCTGCAACAATGTTTAGGTAGGTGTTACGTGTCAAAGTAACATCCGCATGAATGGCAGGACCCAAGGTTTCCCAGCAGAACATTGCCCAAAGCATCACACTGCCTCCACCGGCTTGCCTTCTTCCCATAGTGCATCCTGGTGCCATGTCTTCCCCAGGTAAGCGACGCACACGCACCCGGCCATCCACATGATGTAAAAGAAAGCGTGATTCATCAGACCAGGCCACCTTCTTCCATTGCTCCGTGGTCCAGTTCTGATGCTCATGTGCCCATTGTAGGCGCTTTCGGCAGTGGACAGGGGTCAGCATGGGCACCCTGACCGGTCTGCAGCTACGCAGCCCCATACGCAACAAACTGTGATGCTCTGTGTGTTCTGACACCTTTCTATCAGAACCAGCATTAACTTTTTCAGCAGTTTGAGCTACAGTAGCTCTTCTGTTGGATCGGACCACACGGGCCAGCCTTTGCTCCCCACGCGCATCAATGAGCCTTGGCCCCCCATGACCCTGTCGCCGGTTCACTGGTTTTCCTTCCTTGGACCACTTTTGGTAGGTACTGACCACTGCAGACCGGGAACACCCCACAAGAGCTGCAGTTTTGGAGATGCTCTGACCCAGTCGTCTAGCCATCACAGTTTGGTCCTTGTCAAAGTCGCTCACATCCTTACGCTTGCACATTTTTCCTGCTTCCAACACGTCAACTTCGAGGACAAAATGTTCACTTGCTGCCTAATATATCCCCCAGGTGCCATTGTAACGAGATAATCAATGTTCTTCACTTCACCTGTCAGTGGTCATAATGTTATGGCTGATCGGTGTATATTTCCATCACTTTAATTTAATAAATTCAACAATATAATCATGCTTTTTTCAACACTTTTTCACTGCGGGTGTGTGTGCGTGTGTGTGCACGCGTGTGTGTGCACGCGTGTGTGCGGGTGTGTGTGCGTGTGTGTGCACGCGTGTGTGCGTGTGTTAATGTCTCAGGCAAACTGTTGTAGTAATGTACGAGCGCCACAAGATGGCAGCAGCTACATTATAAGTACCATATGGTAAGTCAATGCGTTTTCCACAACAAATTTCCTGCAAATGTTTCACAATAAAAACCTTGTTAAGAAATGAAGGGTAAGGGTTTCTGTCCACTGAAATGCTAGAGGGCTTTTAATTTGAAACTAATACAGGAAGTGTTGAGTAACAGCGTAATGCAGAAACTATAACAGGGCAAACGGGAGCGGATCAAAATGAGGCTTCGTACTAAAATATGACCAATTATACTTATCAAACAGGGAATTAGAAATAAAGGCCTGTTACCTTCTGCAGTTCAGATAAATAAAGGCCCCAGTCGCTATTTTAGGAAATACGGTACTCTGGTTTGCATATCGTTACGGCCCATTTGTTGAATTGTCTGGTCGTGTCGGTCTAACATGGCACAGTTGGCTTCTCCATGTCAGCCAGGGGGTCAGGGGGATACCACTACCTCCTGAGGCGCGTGTAGCATTATGGCTAGCATAAGCTTGTTGAAAGTCCTCATCGTCTTCACTTGGCTTTTCCGTTTACTTTCCCATCTCAAATATTCAGTTGCACAAAGTTGCAATAGATATCTTCAGACGTTTTAGTCAGGATTTCAACAGAGCTCTCCCGACCTACTGTACCCCGTCACTAAGCCAAAACCAGAAGCCTTCAAGTGCAGATTATTTTAAATATTTTGTTGAAACAAGAGGTTGTATCTTAAAGTACCATTATGATTTTGAACTAAGTGGACAACCTTACAAACAAATAAGCTTGTCATTATTTTGCTTGTAAGGTGTTAACTTGTTGAATCTCAAAATTCAGGTGGGAATATGTGACAAGTTCATTCTAATTATATTTTAATGATTTTGGCCAAGAGAATCTGAATGTTGGCACATGAATTGTGTTTTTCTCTGTAGTTCCTGTGTGGAGACATTTTCTCGTTGATGTTCCTGCCTGACACTCATCAGTGTGAATGTGCAGCATCTTAATTAGTGGGGATGGGACGCGCCCCACTTTGTGAAGGCAGGTGCAGCTTTAAACTTGACATTTTTTGCAGTGTGCAGAAAGTGGCAGGTTGTGATCCTACAACCCACATCTCATATACATAATCCAGCAGGCAGGCGGGCCCCTGCTCTTGTTGAATGGTGGTGGTGGGGGGTGGGGGGGGACTCTCCCTTCCTCTGGGGATGTTTCAGGGCTGAAAGAGAACCCTCACCACCCGGCTCCTGGGGGCCCGTGGGCGCAGTGAGAAAATGAAGACCTCTGCGCCCCTCTAAATCCCCAGGAATTTCTCATTAAGCAAGGGTCCCGGGCTGCCGAGGGCCCTCTGGGCCCTCACCCACCCCCCGTGAGGGGTCTCCCTCTCTGGCAGGGAGAATGGAGCTCTCCACTCCACTTTGTGCTGGCTGCCGGCTACCAGGGCCTGTTATTCACCTTCTCCTTTCTCACCAGCACAAGAGCTTTCTCCCAATCATGCTTTCAAAGCCCTCAGGACTTCCTCTTCCTTTCATTCAGTTTTTATATAAGTGTGTGTGTGTGTGTGTGTGTGTGTGTGTGTGTGTGTGTGTGATGTCTAATAAGACCAAAAGAGAGAAAGGCATAATTGAATTTGACATTTTTTAATGGTATCCTGAGATATTTTTGTCTGGAGGCGCCAAAGCTGGAATGAAGCGGACTCTCGTTTCAAAGGGTGTTTTTTTCTCTTTTTTTCACACGTTGTTCAAGTACAAGTAGGATTAATGAGGATTATGTATATGAGGAGAGGTAATGAGTTTTGATGAGAGTAGAGAGGATATTTAGTGTAAGATTTCAAAACATCTCAGCGAGTCATCAGCTGCTCCTGACTTTTTATCTTGGAGTCACTTTATCCTCATATTTTTCTGAGAATATCTTCAAGATACTAAAAAAAAAGGACAAAACATACGAGTGATTTTTTTATAGATTAAATTAAAAACAAATATGTTGAAGAGTCAAGCCACCCTGTTTGTGTATTTGGTTCTTCCTAAAGAGAAGCTGTTACCTCCCCTGTGTGGAGAAGAGCTGCTGCTACAACAAGACTTCATCCCAAAACTGATTTAATCTGCTCAGTACTTGTTCTAAAAAAGGTTAATTGGTCTAAAGGTCTTTAAATAGCCTTTAACTAAAATAATATTCTAATAAACAGACTTAAATGTCATTTATACAGTATTTCACCAAAATATAGTTTCTAACATTGTGCCCTGTGTTATAACATGTTAAAAATACATAATATATAGGAATTAAATATATTTTCTGACGTGATTACAACTTATAGTTCATTTCATGTACGTCTTTATGCTTTTAATGTACTAATTAAGGCTAAATAAGTAATCATTTTACCTTTAATCCTGTTATGATTTAGATCTATGTAGCCTCTCTCATTATTGAGTTAAATTTTTATTGCATAGTATTTTGATTTATTTATTCTCATTTCTTTGTATTTCTTCTTCTTCTTCTTCTTCTTGTTCCTTGTTGTAAAGTTCTTTGTAACTTTGGTTTCAAAAAGAAAAAAACTTGATTGTATTATTATATTTTTATAAGCTCAGCTCAAACAATACTGGGAGATATGTCGTCAAACTAAACCATATTTGGTGTGTTTGCAACCAGTTCATCTCAGCTGCGTGTTGGCGAGTCTGTAGGGGAAGTGTTGGACGATCGGTCGAGGCCTGTGAAACATCGCTGTGGATCATTCGATCGACGCGCAGGGTGACGACCTTAATTGGCTGATATCTGTCTCCATGGTGATGAGATGATTCAGCATCTGGGGATGTTGATCAGCAGCAACTCAAGTCCAGCTGTTGAGATTTCTGGCTGCTTGTAACCCCTAAAAATGTGTTTCCTCTGGTGGCGTGTCCTCGTTTTGGCCTCGCTGTGTGCTGCTGTTTTGGTTCTGCACGAGGAAATTACAGTATGTGTAAAATAATAACAGGCAGGAAGACTTATTTATAGTTATCCTGGCAGCCTGCTGGTAGATTTCCATATATTTGATGGTTTTGGCTGGTGAAATGTTTTATAAAAAGTTTTAATAGTAGTAGTAATTATATCAACCACACATAGAAGTTACAAAACATACAATGCAGGTGCAAAATAGTTCCAATCTGTACTGTTAAAAACATAAATTAATACAAAAACAGCCCACAAAGACTGAATGTTAGAGATGCACCGCCAATAGCAAACACATTTTTGGGTAGTGTCTGCTCCTTATTGTCAAGACACTTTTTCATGTCATTATCTTCGGATCAGTTGGACAAAAAAACAAAAACAAAAAAAAACGTATTTGCATGTTTCCTACAAAGAGCTCTGTGTTTTGGTCTTTGACTGAGGATCTTTTTAGGAGAATATGAAGTGTTAAATATTACTGTGAAAAAAGAAACTTGTCAGTGCCTTTTTCAGCCCTGAGGAATGTAAATACCCGCCAACCTTCAGCAATAAGATAAGGCAGCGAGTATGTAGCCTGAGAGACAAAAGCCAGGGCAAAAAAAACCTCTCACGCCACACTGCAGCTCATTACGCTTATTGCTCTGAGTGCACTCTAATAACTGGAGATGACTAAGCTTATTGTATGTTTTCTATGTAATATCTTAACCTGCAGAGTAACCAGTAATTATAGCTGTCAGATAAATGTAGCCGAGATACTCAAGTACCTACTTAAGTAAAGGTATTTAGTTACTTTGCACCACTTCCTGAAACTATAAGTGTGCCGCCCCGTCCCATCCCCAGTGGAAATTTCGCCCTTGCAAGTGTGACTGCTTCATATTGATCTGAACAAGAGAAACAGCTTCAGTGCAACAGAAGTTAAGGAGGGAAAAGGGGGAATGAAACTGAGACAAAAATAAAAAAGTTGATAGAGAGAAAGAGAGAGAGCTGTCCCATGCAGGCCAGGACAGCTGACAGCTGGGTCCAGCAGGGGTCAGAGGTCATGGATTGGCAGCAGTGGGGGAGTGAAGTGGAATCTAAAACAACAGGAAGACACACACACACACACACACACACACACACACAGTTCCGGGAGAGGAGGCGAGCGTGGGCCTCCGGGACTCTCTCTCGTGTGACAGACAGTCGACTAAACCTTCATCAGTGTGTGGTGTGAACGCTTCCTCCCACGTATCGCATCCAGGAGCTTTCACTGTGTGTGTGTGTGTGTGTGTGTGTGTGTGTGTGTGTGTGTGTGTGTGTGCGTGCATGTGCTTTTTGAGGACCAGTTTGAGTTGAGTTTTAGACCTTGGAAGTGACCACATTTTAGTAAAGTGAGGATATATTTTTAGTAAACGAAAAACTCAATGGCCAAAAGGGCAAGCAGTCTGTTTTAGGGTTAAAGTTGGAAGTCTGTCACTGACATGTCACTTATACAAGGTACAAACGGTGTTGTAGTTTAACATACAAGCACTGAACAAACACCATTTAGCTGCTCTAAAGGCCTTTACACACCGGGGACGTAACGAATAAACAACACGAAAATGCGAAATTCTCGCTTGTGAATATTTACTCTTCTACATCCTAAAGTAAACTACATAATCTCCTCACTATCCTGCATCCGGCGGTGCTGCTCCACACGTCGTCCTTGAGTTCATAGTCTTTATAATTTTTGTGTCCTTTGTCATATAATACAGGCTGATGAGAGACACAAACAATCGACAGGTCTGGAGTTGTGATGTGACGTCTGTTCCCCACAGCGCGATTGGTTGATGCCTTTATTCGCCGTGTGAAAGCTCAGAAAAATCGACCTCGTTACATGCTTTTTTGCCGTGTAATATTCGCTTTCTGTGTGAAAGTACTCATGACAAAAACATCAGTTCGAAAAAATATATTGACGTGCGATTAAACGCCTACGGTGTGTAAAGGCCTTAAATGGTGTTTACTTAGCATTAGCTTCACTGGGAGAACAAAAAAATGACTTATTCATCCACAAGCAAATAAATAACTTACTTGTGTTTTTATCTGTATTTCTATGCGTCTTCACTTGTTTATTCCTCGATCGCCGTGTCTGCACATTTATGCAGAGGGTGGCTTTTTGTCCTTGATTCACCAGAGGAGAGGGACGTGAAGTTAAACATACAACACAAGTATTGAGAAATTATAAAGCCATGGTTCCACTGGGGATTGAACCCAGGACCTTCTGCGTGTAAAGCAGACGTGATAACCACTACACTATGGAACCACTGGGAAGATGTGTATAAGTCATTGTCCAAATTCGAGGTATCAAATTTGAGTATTGCAACTTTATACTTCTACTTCACTACATCTCAGAGGGAAATATTGTACTTTTTACTCCACTTCATTTATCTGACAGCTTCAGTTTTCAGACCCTTCCTGTCCAGTGAAAACCACAAATTTAGTGTTTTTTATTTTGAATTTTTCTGATCAACTGAATCTTGTTGCAATACAACTATACAAGACTTATTTGATTACTTACTTTTTTATTTGATCATTTATGTTTTCAAGTGTGTTTTTATAAGGTAGCCTAATTATTTAAAGTGGTAATCCTTAAGATTGTAGTTTAGGTTGATTTGGTGACACCTGTGGTTACCGTGGCAACATCAAGTGCAGTTTAATTCAACAGGTTTCATAGTTGTGGGGGCAACAAACACTATATAATAATGAAATAATATATTTTACTATATAGTCATTATAGTAAGGTTTCAATGATTTACTGTCAGCCACAATAGTAATAAACTGAAGGATGGTTCCTTTTAAGCTAAATAAACTCTTTAAAACCTCCTTAGATCAGCTGGAAAATGCGTCTGTTGTTCTGAGCTCATGAGAAGTTCAACTTTTTAGAGATACATGGTTCTCACAGGAGAGCGACGCTACAAACATATGATGATCTAATAGACCATGATGCATTGCTGTAGATTAAACTACCCAACAGCATATAGGAGTTAAATTAGCAAAACAACAACCACCTACAGCAGTAAAATGCAACATTAATGCAGCAGGAATATTAATCATAAACATCACATAATAGTAAAACACTGACAGGGACCATTTTTCTGCAGAATGAGTACTTTTACTTTAGTATGATTTTGAATGCAGGACCTTTACTTGTAGTTTCACATTGTGGTGTCATTCTTCCACACAAACCTCCAGCTGATAGCAGGTGCTGTGCTGCCCTCTAGTGGACATGACAAGTCTTTACAAAGACGGATCAAGAAAATGTGGAGCTTTAGTCAAGTAACAGAGGGGGTTTAGTATGTAGATGTCTGTTATTCTGCAGGAGGACATAACTATTAGTTTTACAACATGCCAGTTCCCTGCATCTAATATCACTGTCACTAAAATTTCAAACCCAACTAACTGTAAATCAGCTAAATACTTTCAGCCGTGGAAGAAGTACTCAGATCCTACATGCATACAGTAATGATACAGTAATGTTAAAATACTCCATTACAAGTTAAATTTAGCCATTCAAAAAGTAATAGTACAGAAGAATTATCAGCATCAATGTGTAAGCAGCATTTTACTGTTGTAGCTGGTCGAGGTGGAGCTAGTAACTACGTAGTTAAAACTAACTGTAGTATATAAAGTAGTTAAGACTAGCTAACTGTATATGTTTAAACTAGCTAGTTTTAACTACTACATAGACAGTTAGTTTTAACTACTTAAAACTAGCTAACTGTCTGCACATTTATGCAGAGGGTGGCTTTTTGTCCTTGATTCACCAGAGGAGAGGGACGTGAAGTTAAACATACAACACAATATTGAGTAATTATAAAGCCATGGTTCCACTGGGGATTGAACCCAGGACCTTCTGCATGTAAAGCAGACGTGATAACCACTACACTATGGAACCACTGGGAAGATGTGTATAAGTCATTGTCCAAATTCGAGGTATCAAATTTGAGTATTGCAACTTTATACTTCTACTTCACTACATCTCAGAGGGAAATATTGTACTTTTTACTCCACTTCATTTATCTGACAGCTTCAGTTTTCAGACCTTGTAATAATTATTCTGACATTTTATGGTCTATATCAAAATATGCATAAAGACGAGCAACCAGACCGGATAGACTTGTGGGTTTCACTTGATGGAAGTCACCTTTATTGTATATGTCTTACAAATATTTTTTCAGTCAATAGGACCTAAAAAAAGAGCAGGATTTTATACCAACAAATGTGAAAATTACTTTGACCTGTATAAACTCTGCTCAACCTTCCTAAAGAGCAGAGGAGGGCCTCCTCTCATGACATACCTGAGCCAATGAGCTGTCAGCCTTATGAATAATGTCATAGAGGGGAGGAGGGAGGCGCCTGGAACAGCCTGTTTTCGACCAGGAAACTGCCAAGATCACCTCCCTCCCTCCGCTCTCCATCCCCCTGCTGTCTGTTCCTCTCCAGCCTCTAAAGGAAGAATGAAGCCTTGTGCTCGTTCTTGCCGGAGAGAAGAAGCAAAGGAGGGAGTCTTTGTTTAGTATCCGCACACAATCACAACGTGTCGACAAGCTGCACATTAGGACATTATATCATCTGCCATCTTATCCTGAATTTCTTATTGCAGGTCTCAGTTAAGCTGTCTTCTCTCCTCCACTTAACAGAATGGACAGCTGACAAACATTTGGTCCTGAATGGCAAATCTTCCACTAATGATTATTCTTTTTCCTATCGCCAGCAGCCTGTTAGCTTAGCTTAGCATAAAGACTGGAAACGGGGAAATGGGTAGCCTGGCTCTCAAATGTTTTAAAAAGAATCTGCCTACCAGAACTTCTAAATTAACACTAATTAACAGGTTGCATCTTGGTACAAAAAACAAATGTAAAAGTTGTAGTTTTAGGGTGTTTGTATTCTGTATGTTTGTTTATGTTCTACCTTTTGGCTGCGAGCAGTGACTTCCTGGAGAACTTGTCATTTTTACACTTAAACAAATAATATATAACATGCTAATTAGTGAGCTTTAGAGGTGTTGGTATAAGCTATTTATTTACTTTTGGACAGAGCCAGGCTAGCCGTTTCATCGTTTCCGGTCTTTATGCTAGGCTAAGCTAACTGTCGGCTGGCTGTAGCTTCATATTTAGCGTACAGGCTTGAGATTGACATCGTCTTCTAATCTAAGTCCAAGCAAGAAAGCGAATAAACGTATTTCCCAAAATGTTGAATTATTTCTTTAAGCTACAGTAAATTCTGTAATTTAAAAAAGTCAAATGGAGTTTTGCATGTAAAGATCAAAGCACCAATTTGTTTTAGATGATGTATCAGGAATCCAGTACCCCTCATAGAGCACTTGAAGTATCCAGGCCTGAAGCCATATAATAGCCTACATACGGCATGTATATTTACATTACACAGGTTCAATGTCTGTTCTTTGAACTACAATTTTCAAAAGGCTGTACAGAGAGAAAAGGAGGTAAAAGTAGGTCTAGAAACCATCTAATAAAGGTCATTCTTGGTCCTGAGCTGTGATGACTGTGTGATCTCTCTCAGTCTCATATTACCAGAACATAAACCACTCGGGGAAAACAGAGATGTGTCATGGTTGGTCATTAACGCTGTGTCTAGCTTTAGTAACATCAGTCATCACTTCATGTTATTTTGCATGCACGTCATATTTTACATACTGAAACTCAAGAATGGCAGCGAGAACCAGTTGAGGTGGGACTTTCCTGTCCCTAACTCAAAACTTCTACTTACTGTAAAGTTAAAGTTCTCACTCAACAGAAAAATGGCCTCTGTGATTGATATATTATTATATATAACACTATCAGATCGATCTTAATGATGATTCATCAATGTGTAAGTAGAATTTTACTGTTGTAGCTGGTCGAGGTGGAGCTAAATTTAACTACTTTATATACAGTTTGGTAGTTTAGTCCAGTGGTTACCGTTGGGAGTTGGACCAGCATCAGTTGGGTCTGAAGACTACAATTTTGAAAATGAAACCAATCTGTTGGTGTGGAGTTAGGAAGAAGTGAGCTTACCAGACCTCTGCAGACCGCTGCTCATCTCTGCTTGAGGCTAGCAGCTCGAGGCTACATTAGCTGCTACTAGCATAACACACCCGATGCTCTGACTGAACTGTTGGGGGTCGAGTTGCATTGTGGGTAATGTAGGCCACAGGTTTTGACAAGGAAGAAGAATGCGTGGAATAACAAAGATGATATCTGTGATTCTTTTGCTTCGATTTTGATAATTTTTCTTAATAAACTTGAGTCTGACAATGTGATGCTACATCGATGGAGTTCTCTTTAATGGGGTACAAACGAAGAAAAACAGAGTACTGATACACAAATTTGTATTCACTTTTTTTACTTTTCTGTAATCTTTTCAAACTTTTTTGTGAAATATTGGATGATTTGACCTTTTTGATCCCCTAATGGACAAACTAATAAACTAATTGACATCTGAAATGTGACCCTTAAGGGGCTCTTTTGTAAGAGGTCACAAGCCAAAAAAGATGGGCACTACTGGTTTAATTTTAAAGAATGTATTTTACAATTTTATGTTTTTAATCTGAAAGGTAACTAATAATTAAGGTTTCAAATAAATGCAGTTCAGTAAAAAGTACAATATTTCCCTCTGAAATGTAGTGGAGTAGAAGTATAAAGTATCATATAAATACTCCAGTACCTCAAACATGTACTTAAGTACAGTACCTGCTCAGGTACATTGCACCTCTATGACGTTCTGGCTTGATGGTCCCGCCTCTCACATGGCCCACAGCCAATAAAAACTCAGGATTCGAGGGTCACGTCTGGGCTGGACAAACAGATTTCAGGTAGGGCCTTTGCCACTGTTGGCCACCTTCTGATACTCACCTGAGAAAGATACAGGTGGAGAATGAGCTGAACAGACAGTAAATATGGGAATATATATATATATATATATAATAACTTTTATTCTCAATTATTATTATTATACTCCACTGTGGACTTACAGTGTGTTGTAAGTGGGTGAAAAGAACTAATTTACTTAAGAACTGTATTTGTACTTTACTTGAGTATTTTCCTTATATGCTTCTTTATACTTCTACTTTACTACATTTCAGAGGGAAATATTGTACTTCAGTCTGCTACAGTACTTGGGTAAATGTACGATCATACATTTGAACCAACACCTCTCTAAAAATTGAACATTATAGCCTTAATGAAGGGAGGATTCATTGCAGGACTGTTGTATTAGACTGCATTAGTTTAAACTAGGTGTACCTAATAAACTGGTAACTGAGTGTGTATTCCTGCAGGGTTTTCAAACATGAGCTCACTGACCTGTTTGTAACATTTTGTGTCATATTGTATCACTATGATATTACTAATTAAACTTAAATGTGCATTAATGATTTTTTAACATATTTTAGTTTGACTGTGGTGTCACATTTCTTATATCTCTAAGGGGACTTTATTGTTTGTTGCGACTCATAAAGCAGCCTTTATGCTTTGTCAAATCAAATCCTGGTTTCGATGCAGCAGCGGAAAGTCCGGGAAGTGGAAACTTAACGCTGACTAACCGGCTCGCGGCTAAATGAGAGTGAAACCACGTTAATGGTAATAATGACGGCGGCTCACCGGGAGATGCGCAGCGCTGCCGGTGAGCGGCGCTGTTCTGCGCCGCACAAACCCCGCAGCAGGCCCTGTCCTCTCTGCCTGTCTCTCCCTCTCCTGTCTGTCTCTATTATAGGTCTCTCTCTCGCTTTTTCCTCACCAAACCCTTTTCTGCTGTACAGGATCGAGGCTGCAAAGCATCTCAAATCCTCCGTGTTTCCCTCTCAACTGGCTAAATAAAAAATAAAAGCCGGGGAAAGTGAGGAGCTGATATCCACCAGGAAGCCGCGTGTGTGTGGTGGGAGAAAACGTAACAGATATTCACATTAACAGTCCTGGAGAGGCTCGTCTCTTTCTGTGGGCTCAACAGTGACCTCTTTTATCTCACTCCGTTATTAAATCCCTCCAGTGTTTCCCTCAGGGGAGAGGAGGGTTTGCTGCCTCGCGGCCGTGTCGATCATGTACGGCGTTTCCCCTATCGCCTCCCGGTGACAAGAGTGTGTGTGTGTGTGTGTGTGTGTGAGGGGGGGGGTATTTTAACACCTGAAACTAGCCCCCCCTGCCCGCCCTCCTTGTCCTCTCTGACATATCGTCTCCAAATCTGGACGTTTCCTCACCCATAAAATCAAACCCACCAAAGCAGAAATCTCGATATGTTTCCCAGCTCAGCTCAGCTCTCACCGGCCGAGAGCTGCAGTTGTTTTGCAGCTTTCACCCCTTCGTTTCTGAAAAAAACCCCCAGAAAAGCTGACCGTGTGTTTTCCCTTCATATGCACAAAAAAACCAGCACAGTCGACGCGTGAAGTGCCATTACATGTTGTGTTTTTTTGCTGTTAGACGTGCGTTTGGCACACACTCACACACACACACACACACCAGAGGATAACTGTGCCTCCTTGTCGTGGCAGAAAACGCTCTCAAGACAGTGACTTAGGGAAGCATAACATGCAAAGAAAATGTTCCTGTCGTGGCATTGGGGTGATTCAAGACTCAAAACAGCCTCCAGAAACCCCTCCAGAGCACAGGAGAGGTGCGCGTTGAGGCTCAGTTTCTCCGTGGCTGGGTGAACTTTATATCGAGCATATATTAACACTTTGTGGCCTGTTTTTTTTCCTCCTCTAAAGCTGGAGGACTCCATTTTGAAGGGACCGGGTGTGCAGCCAGAGTCTACACAGCAACTCGTCTCAGGAAAGGAAACCCGTCTGTTTTTCCGGGTAGCCCTGCTGCACCATTTCACTGCCTCTCAGAGGTGGTGTTGGGGGACATTTTTGAATTTACTTCATTTATTTACTTGTTCGTCTCATCCTCCAGGCGCGCGCGCGCGCGCGCGTGTGTGTGTGTGCTGCCCAAGTGCGTGTCGGGGTGGAGGTGGAGGTGGTGGAGAAGGTGCCAGTTGTTGGCACAAGTTTGGCATATGACATGTCATTGGTGATGGCAGCCTGGTTTAGGTTAATAATTGATGCTTGTAATTAAGGAGAGGGGCGGGGCGATTTTTGGAGGGGTCGCGTGGTCGTCCGGTGCGTTTTTGGGAGCCAGCTCAGTCAGCTCAGATTTTTTTCAGTTTATGTTTGTGGGTGGGGGGGGGGTTCAGGAAGATTTACGGCCCCTTCTGTTCTCCATGCTGTGGACCGGCTGGGGAGGGAAGCAGTGGTGACGACTGGCAGTGCGCACAGCAGAGAGAGACTGACTTTCAAGGGGCAGGCAGAGTCTGCAGACAGGAAATAGTCATTCAACAGAGCAGAAATCCACAGACGGCGAATTATAAAGTTGTAGTTATCACAAAGCAATAAGGGGGAGTGTCGCTGGAGGAGCACAACACGCCTGAATTTCTATTCCAAGGGCCGCTGGACCAGGCTTTAGCGCATGTAGAGAGGAGGAGGGAGGAGGGAGGTGGTGGAGGGTGGGGGGGGGGGAGTGAGCGAGTACGTTTCACAGGATCCAGGCCTAGTAGTATTGCCGCTGGGACTCTCCTCATCCGCTTTCAAAAAATTGGAAATTGGCACATTTAAACGCCAAAATGAACGGGTTGAGGGTCATGTTTGCGGTGGCCGACACCGGAATGGTAAGATTCTCGCGACAGATCCCGTGTCATTTGGCGTTTTCTCCGTGATTTTGTTGTTTGATGCACATACAGCCTGCATCTGTCGGAGGGAAGCCTGTGGAAGTGAGTGTGTGTCTGCGTGTGTGTGTGTAGGTGAACTTGTTTTGTGTCGTCGTCGTCTCGTGTTATGTAGCGTGTGTGTTTTTTGTCTTGTGCAATCATGGAGCCACACTGCAAGCCACGAGCGACACACACACGCACACACATGCAGTTACACACATGCAGTTGCACACATGCACACACCCATGCACACGCGCGTTATACACACGCGCGCGCACGAACGGGTCCATTTTAATTCTAGTTGGTGGTTACAGCGCCGGCGTGTTAACGTCGGGTTGATTTTTAACATGACGCGCTGTAATACGCTTACTGGCTGTATTGTGGGTGTATACTGCATGTGTGTGTGTGAGTTTACAGGCTGCTGACCTTATCGTGCTTGATGTCATTTTCATCATATCGCGATATTATTTCCCTAAAAGGCTTTTACAGCGAGGTTGCGGTGTTTGCGCAGAATCTCTCCCCAAACCTGTCACGTTAGGTCGATCCGCTCATCGTCAGTGAGTCTGTTTACGTTTTATTTTGACATCATGTGGAGGCAGATTGTGTTGTTCTTACGGATTTGATGTCTGAGCTGTGCCTTTCCTCTGTCACCTATAAAAATATCTCATTACCAGCTGCCTGGGATAACTTTAGATAAACTGCAGCAATGTTATGACAGATTGTAAGAAACATGCAATGCTTAAAAAACATGGCTAACGTGTAATTTCTTATAGGAATACTATTGTAGGATTATAGAAAATACAATATTAAACAGAATCCCAACTGAGTTCCACGGGCAATTGGTGGAAACCCTACAGGCATATTATAATGAGCTTTGATGTAAGGACAGATACGCAGTCTGAAGTCCAAACTACCATGTTTGTGTTGTGATTTTTTTTTTTTAGAAGAATGTACACTGATAATTTTCTGTTCATGTTTCAGGGAGGAACCATGCCAGCATGAGTGGGCCTTACGCAGGCCCTGGCAGGGAGACTCATCAGTCCAGCTGCCCTTTGACCCCTGGACGTGACCTCTCCGCCCATTCCTGCTCCTCCAGACACCATGACCACAGGATCGGCCGTACCATGTCTGCTGCCACCTCCTCCCTCAAGCATGCATCCGTCTATGGGTTCACACAAAGGGACCACTCCTCCTCCTCCTCCTCCTCCTCCTCCCCCTCCTCCTCTTCCTCCTCTTCTTCTTCCTCCTACAGTCCTCTCAGGAGGCTGCAACATCTCACCACCATGGTGAGCCAGCCTGACCTGGTCCTGCCAGTGAGGGAGCCAGAGAGGAGCTGGGAGTGGGGGATGAATAAGAAGGAGAGGGGGAAGGAGATAGAGAGGAACTCCTGGGTCGATTGCACTAGCAGTGATTATTCCGGCAAACAGAATACAAGCAGGGAGGAGAGCTTTGGTAACTCTTCTGCTGGACAAAAACAACCCGTGGTCCAAACTACAAGTAGAGACGTGCCGGCAGCCAATCGGCGCGATCCCTGCGTCTCAGAGAAAAAGACAGAAGGTTGCTTCTCAGGCCCGCCTAGCCCGGCCTTCTCTCTCGACAGCAACAGCCCCTTTGCTAACGGCTTCCTCCACTTTGAATCCTCTTTGTTTGAGGATGACGACAATGATGAAGAGCGGGAGGCCGTGTCACCTACAGGAGGCTTGCAGGACAAACATGAGAGGGTGGGGAACGTTCGTCAGTCCACTCCTGGAGACTTAAATTCAGACTCAAAGGATGCTACCCTGTCGTCAGCCAAGGTCGTCACCCGGTCACAATCCTCGGGTCAGCGCAGGAGATACTGGGACGGCTCGGATGACGAGTGGGAGAGCGACACCGAGCTGTTCCTGTTTGGCGATAGTCCCTTAAGGCATTCAATGGCAAGTTTTACCCTTATTACGCTAAGTAAACTTGTCACTAAAGAACGGCTTTTCAGGTTTCCGTTAGTTATTGTGGGTTGGCCACTGATTTGGCCTGCTCATCTACACGGTCAGCAGCTGCAGCAGTGGCTGCTCATGGAGGCAATTAAGATGCTTAATTCTTCCTCCTTCTTGGAGTCATAATTCAGTCCTATCTGAACACACAGACATGGTGCACATATTTTTAGATTCAGTGTGAATTACACTTCCTGATCATTATCTCTGATGTCCACATATAAATGTCCATAAATCTGCTTAGAAATCATAGAAAAAAAGACGCTCCTTGTAACTCCAGAACTTGCCAGAGAATCATCACATTTTCAAGTTTTCTTCAGGATCAAAGTAATCCAGTGATAATTGTCTGTACATCCATGAGTACATTACAAACAGGAACTGCTAATAGCTAATTCGGCCTACTTTTAATGGTGCCAATGTGCCAAAATGTAAACAAAAATAGGCAAAAAATAAAAAGGGGTCTCAAGTAGTAGCCCAAGTTGTTTCCACTACAGGAACATGACAACCTGAAACTTAACGTGTATTTATTGACACAAGTTCTGCTTTTGTTCCGCTGTTCTCCGCCTGCTTTGGGGACACATTCCTCAGACTAAATTTTGGCATTAGTCAGGAGGTGATACTAAATCCAAAGAAAGAGGAGAGCAGCACATCCATAACTCTGATGCAGTTTTCGATTTGAGCTTTTATGAATCAGTGTTTCAGCACATATTGCCTTCTACTGGATAACAGCCACTTATCGTCTTAATGACAGAATAGGGCAGGTTATTTAAATCAATGAGCAAACAGGGCAATCAATGCCAACACAACATTAACGCTGGTTCTGTGTTATTCAAGTGTCTCACAGCCTACTGTGAAAAAGGCCCGTAGAGTCCTTAGAGAGGTCATTCAGAGCCAGAAAACGCCTCCACATGTCCACATGTGGTCATTGAACAGCAAAGTAGCAGTTAGAAGATTTTGATGACATTTATCGTGTTGATGGCAAGGTCACAAGAACACCCATTTAGTTACAAATTCACAATTTTTTCTTTCCTATAATTTAAAGAATGTTCCTGATCAAAGCACCTACATGGAAAATACCTAAGAGGTTGGTAGGATGCTACTCTGTAATCAGCCTGACCATTAAGTCAGCCGGGCTGTAATCGGGCTCTGCTCGGGCAGAGCAACAGGTTGTGGTTTTACAGGTAGTTCCTGGAGATTTGTGAGGTTGCCAGGCAACCAGCGGAGACCCCAAGAACTCACTGTTCCTGGCTAAGAAATAGTTACAGCACGTAACTCCCCATAAAACCACAACTTGTTGTTTTTACATATCTGTTTTTGTACAAATTAAACAAACAAGATATAATGTGTTAATTAGTAAGTTCTGCTATGCAGATTGTGTTGACTGTGGACAGAGCCAGGCTAATAGAGGGGTAAATTACGAATCACTGCGTATCCTGGCTGTAGCTTCATACCTAACAGACAGACATGAAAGTGGTATTGAAGTTTTCATCTAACTCTCAGCAAGAACGCGAATAAGCTTATTTCCCTAAATGTTGAACTATTCCTTTAAAAATACTCCAGCCAGGGTTACCTCATAGCAGCAGCCAGTATCAGCCCTCTGGCCAGTCCTGCTACATGCCAGCCATAACTCAGGCCTGCTCATGTACCCTGCCAGTCCACTCAACCTGCTGCTGTGAGCTGTTACTTTCATTCACACAAAGGATATAGAAGCTAGAAGTGATACCAGGTTCTGGTTGTTGTGGTTTGAAACCTGTTATGGTACAAGAGAAGACAAGCTAAAATTAGACCTCATAAAAAGCCTGTAGAGAACATTGTTGGTCAGAAACTGAAACCTTTCACAGAACATAAAAGGTAGCTTTAAAGGTAGTTTTATTTGTGTAAAAGAATTACACACCAACAAATGTGATCAAATATTAGATGTGGGATGATTTTAAGCAAATAACAGTTCATGTTATAAGTCCTTGCCTGTTTTCTGTACTGTTCAATCAATCAGAATCATTTTTGACCTTTGGGAACAGTAAATGGTGAAGAGAGTCTAAAAACAAAAGTTATAGCTAAATAGCTTTCAACCGCATGTCACGGCCTTCATTCAGCACTGAATGCAGAAAGCTACAAAGTGGATCTTTATGCTCAGATTGTCCTTGCTAAATAAGTCAGTATTGCTACCTCCAACATCAAACAACGATGTTTTCAGGCATACACGTCACAGTTGGTTCACATTTCCTGCCACAACAGTTCAGACAAAAACCCAGAGAAGCCTAGACAGGTCAGGCAAGGTCAATAAATCCCCTTACAAGTTAACAAATCTCCTATTGTGGATTCTGAGCTTCGAAATAGGCATTAGCTTCTTATAGGTTATAGTGATTTGCACTATTAAAGTTACTTCTTTTGTTGTTGTTGATGTAATATTTATTTACACGCCATTGTCAATTCCTTTGAAAGTTGAGTAAATGCACATCAAAATGCAGTGAGTCGTGATGGACATAAACATGTTGAAATAACAAGAGCAGCCAACACACCTGTAGCTCTGATACAGCTCTGATACATACTGATATATTTGGTGAGAACACAAAACCGTCTCATCGCAGTTTCTTTTCTCCATTGTCATGTTGTCGACAGCAGAACAGCCTCAAGAAAAAGTCTTTGCCGCCAGTGAAGTTTTTAGAGGGTGAAGTTATTTGGGCAAAGTTCAACCGAAGACCCTGGTGGCCCTGTGAGGTGATCGTTGACCCCGTACAGGGAATCTATCACAGAGTGAAAGGTGGGCCTGAAACATTGTTGACTTACTGTGAGACTAACGCATTGTATATGGGTTGCTTGCTTTCATTTCTGTGATATGTGCTGTTGATTATTTTGGTCTCAAGTTAATTGACATCCCCAGTTGGTAATAGCAGAGCTGTCTTGCTGATAATAAGATTGTTTGAGATAATAATTTGGGACATAATATTTGAAGCATGCTGAAAATCACATTCACAAATTTATAGTTATTATATTGCAAACTGTTTCCTAAAATATGCCATTATTGGCATGCCAAATGCCCCATTAGGTCAGGTTACCAAGCTGAGAGAACCATCATGCTAGAAAAGTTTTCAGATTATCAAATGAGATAGTAATTTAGAATAAAAGTGTAAATATCAAATTTTCTCATATTGCTATCAAAAACTACATTATACCTTCAACCAATGGATTTCCTCCTCCTTCACTATCCATTGTTATTGAAAGCAGTTATGTCAAGGACTTGCATCCACTGACTGTATTATGCTTTCATGCTATAAAAGTGATTTCTACAGTTCAAGTATGGTCACAAACACTGTTGCCTTTCGCAGCAGGTTGAGGTAAATACCACAAACTCCTGTTATTGTGGGTTTCATGTTTGCAGTCTTTCTTCTACTTCCACTGTCTACTAAATCATATATACATTTAAAAACAAATGCCCACTACAGCCATTTCTTCAGCTGATGATTAATATATTGGCCATGTAACAACATGTCATGCTCAAAACTCTTGACACTAATATGCACATTTCATTGGAGCTATGGAGAGATAAAAGTTTTTACATTTTAAAGCTCCCTTTGCTTAGTTGATGCACTCATGTACTTCCTGTTCAGGATGATGTAGTTTTTAATTTGCGTCTCGTGAAATTGAGGCTGATGTTTTTGTTGTCTTAGAGCCCAGAGACCGGCCCTGTCGGCTCTACCATGTCAGGACCTTTGGAGAGCCCGTGGAGCTAACCTGGGTGGAGGAAAAAGCAACTCATACTTTCCATGGAGGCTTTGAATTTGAACAGCTCCCCCTACTGCGCCGGAGGGGGAAGCAAAGGGAGCAGAACTACAAATACACTGTAATTACTATTTTATGAGTGATGAGTCATTACTTGCATGCCCTAATAAAAAGTTGGTCTAATTCATCATTGCTCGGTGATCATCGTGTTAGAAAATAACAAAGTTATAGACAAAATCTTTTTTTTTTCTCTTTAAAACAGACCTGTTCAGTAATAACTTCAGTTACAATGGCGATCAAGAACAAATTCTTCTGTAAACTAATATATTATGTGTGCAAAGATTGAGCAGTGCCTTCATCTTTTTGCAGATTGCAAAGCGTTTTCAGGAGTCTTGGAAATCCAGTGTGGCAGAAGCTGAATCCGTTCTCCCAGAGAGACCCAAAATGGCTTCCTCCATTCCTTCGTCCATAGATGATGCCTTCCACGACAGTTCCACTCTGGAGAAAGTGCACAAGGCCCATCCAACCTTTCCTCCCTCTACTTCACCCACCTTTCCCGAGACATCGCTCATGACCAATGGATCCATTTCATCCCCAATAACAACTCCAGCAAAGCCAAGCACTTTAAGGAAATCTTCTGGCAAGAAGAAACCAAGTAAATCGTCAAAGGTCATGAGTAGTAAACACTCTAAAAAGACATTGCGTAATAGCCCTGACCAATCAGATAGAGACAATGGAGAGTGCCCATATTCTGACCTTGACTCAGTCCCTAAGATTTTGTGTCCTAAAGCACTTGAACGTCAGCCTAAGCTAGTTCCTAATCAGCCATCTGTTACAGTTGTCAAAGAGGCGAAGAAGCAGCCAGAGATTCAGAGTGGTCTTTGGTTCAGTAAATCAGGCAAAGACAGACGACCTAAAACAACCAGTCCACTGCCAGACCGCACTCTCTTTAGTAAGGTGCCCTGTAAGAAGAAGAACTCATCTGTAGTAAGTAAAAAGGCACTGGTTCCTAGTGCCTCCTCCTCCGGTGGTGGGCCCACTGACCAGTCAGGGTTGTCGGACAAGCGTAAGACTCTGGTACCTGCTGAAACAAATCTGCCACCTGAACAGTCAGGTCATTTGAAGTGTAAAAACACCCTGGTTGCTAATAGGCCTTTTGGTAAAACTGGCAGTCCCACTGACCAGTCAGGATTATCAGACAAGCAGAAGTCCCTGGTCTCTGTTGAGACTGGTGTGCCCTCTGACAAGTGTGGATATTCAAAGGGTAGACAGGCAGTCAGTAATACAGCTGACACTGTAACTGGCACACCGTGTGACCAATTAGGTAGCTCAGATGTTAAAAAGGTCTCAGAGCCCAGCATGACAGTCAGTTTCAATGACCAGTCCAGGTTTTCAGAGAGTGTAAAGAGTGTCAGACGAACTGAACATTCTCACATGATTCCTCATAAAAAGGCGTATGTAATTGACAGGATTTCTGACCAAGCAGAAGAAAAAGAAAGTAACAAGACTCCGGCGTCCAGTTTAAATGTTGACACTACTGACCCATTAGCAAGGCTAGAAAAGCAAACATGTCTGGTCTCTAAGTGTAGGCAGCCTTTTGTCAAATTAATACGCAAGGACATAAAGGGTAAGAAGTTCCTAAACTCCAGCATAACCTGTAGTCCCACTGACCAACCTGGATGTACAAAGAATGAAAAACAAACAGATAGTAATGTCACTAAAATGTCCTCTAAACAATCAGATTGCGTGGACGGCAAGGCAAGCGTCTCCATAGATCAGCCAGTTAGTTCAGAATCCATGAAGGTCTCAGTTAAGAAGTTAAAAGCAAGTGGTGGGACTGGTATTCTTCGTCTCTCGTCAGAATCATCACAAGGGAAAACTATTGTTGCCTCCAATGTGACAAGTGTGTCTGATGAGTTAGGTAGCTTAGAAGCAGAAAGGATACCAGTTTTAAATGCAAGCCCAAACAATGTGATTTTCTCATCGTCGATCCAATCAGACCGGTCAGAAGGTAAGAAGACTCCTGCCTCCAAAGTAACAAGCGTGTCCTGTGACCAGTTAGGTAGCTCAAAGCAAAAAATTACGTCTGTCACTAGTACAGTTTTTAATACAACTCCTCTGCCTTCTCACCGGCAGGGGAATTTAGTATGTAGGAATGCTCATGTGCCCGAAGGTCTGTCTTCTGAGAAATCCAAGAAAGTTGTCCACAAATCAAAGCAGGTTCCAGTTAAAGGAAATAAAGTCCTACTACATGAGCAGCCTGCCCACCTCCCAGCCAGCAGTCGGCTGATGACCAGAGCCCTGAAGGCCATGCAGGAGACGAAACAGAAGAAGCGTGAAAAAGCCCGAAAGGAGGCTGAGCAGAAAGAACTCTCGAATCCATACAGAAAAGCTGAGGACCTTGTGTTCCACTCTCCGCGCAACTCTCGTTGGAATCCTGAGGCCAAACTGGACTTTTGCACTAAAGTAAAATCTCGTAAATCTCATTGTAATGAAAATGGTGAGTATGATCAGGACACTTTTTCTAGCAGTAGCACCCCCCCTTTGATGTTTACTGATTCAGTTGACTTTGAAGCTGATGTCAAGAGCGAAGATGAAGACCTCTCAATATCCTCAACTCCACCAATGGACTTCATACCCCTTACTTCTAGGGTAAAGGCAAAGAAGGAAGATCATTCCTCTAACATATGCTCCTCATCCTCGCCATTTTCTTTTATGAATGCCTTTAAAAATGTGGAGGAGGTATCCTTCCAGTCCCTGACAAATGAGGGTGATGGTAAACCCATCTCTTTCAAACCAGACACAAACTACAAGTTCAGCACTTTTCTCATGATGCTTAAGGACTTGCATGACACTAGAGAGCGAGAGGGGACCCCCTTAGAACTGGAAATTGGGCCACCAAGTGCACATGTTAAGGAGGAACCCTTAGTGATGCCTGGGGAGGCTACACACGCAGGCCAAGATCAACAAATTGAACATGTTAATAACAATTCAAGTCCAGACAAAATCAAAATCACACACAATGAACACAGCACAAGTCAGACGTCCAAGAGGCCCTATTACAGAAGGGGCAGCTCCACTGGGGTGAAAAAGAAAGCCAACCGCAAAGTGCCTTGTCGTCCTGCCAGGTCTGGACCTGGTTTCCCAGGACTGGAGTCCTTGCCAGCAGTGGACTCTTCATCAGGAGTGGATTGCTCATCAAGAGTCCAGTCCCTGTTGGGCATACAGACCAGCAACTGGGAGAGGCAGACAGGAGGTGGTGAAGGAGTGGTTGGGAAGGAGGAGGAGGAGGAGAGGTGGAGCAGAGTAAATGAGAATCTACAGAACATGGTGCCTTTGGAGCAGAGGGGGTGCGACACTACACTGTGTCTGGAACAGCTGAATAGCCTTGTTGCAGACTGCACTGAAACTAACGCAAGCTTGATGCGCAACGCTGGAGAAGGTGACAAGGCTCCAACAGGTAAGGACGGTCTAATTTAGAGTCTGTTTCCAGAGGGAGATACGTGAGGCAAAGATACTTTCATTGAGGTGAAAGGACCAGGTGCATGCTGGTGCTTTAAAAACAACTGGAAGTTAGTTATTGTCGTTTGGCCCGCTGATTTGTCAAAAAAGGCACTCTTTCTCAGAGTCATAACTCGGTCAAGTTTAACACAGAGCAGACATGATACACATATTTTTAGATTTAGTTTGACCTACATTTTCCGAGGATATTATCTCTGATGTCCATTGGACAATAAAGGTCCATAAATCCACATAAAAATTATAGAAAAAAAAGACTCCTTATAACTCCAGAACTTGCCTGAGAATCATCACATTTTTTAAAGTTTTCTTCAATAGCAAAGTAATCTGTTAATAGTTGTGTGTACATCCATGGGCACATTGCATACAGGAACTGCTAATAGCTAATTCAATATACTTTTAATGGTGCCAATTTGCCAAAGGTAAACAAATATAGGCTAAAAAAACTGGGCTGAAGTTGAAGCACACAGCTAACTCATTGACACTGAGTAACAATGGCAACATTATACCTCCTGTTTACAGGGAGGTAGATCGCAGTTGTCTTGAGTTTGTCTGAGGGGGGCCCCCCCCCCACAGTGTCAGACTTTGAAAACCCCTGCGGTAGAGAAATTGAAGTAGCTCACAACATGTGTAATAATGGAAACGGCATATGGAGCCATATTTTGTCAATGTGATGACTGGACAGAGGACAGTGTAATGTAATGCTCTGTAGTGCTTAGACACATTTGAAATCACATGCTTTTGCTCTTTTTGGTAAGGGGTTTTATAAATGATGCATCTGCTAAGCTATGTAACAGTGTTTACCAGTTACCATGTGATTCCCAATGCTGAACATGTTTGCATATTGTGCTACCTAATACTTAATTCATACAATATTAAATATTAAGCACATTTCACCTTACTAGACTCTGGGCTTTCAAGGATGAACAACAACCAAGTTGGCTCAAATTCTGGAGGATTTTCTCCAGTCTGGGGTGTATTCGGCACAAAGGAATCACTCATCCGAGAACAACCCCTGAACTCACAGTACTATGGTTGTATACAGATAACTAGCAGGCTGTTAAGGTTGGAAAGCCTAACATAAGAAAATGATGCAGGGACAAAGCACAGGCTGGTGTTAACACTATAAATGTTGGTAATGAACATAACTACTTAAACAGTAGTTAAGTTAAAAGTAACAGAAATTCGATTTGATTGAAATACTGTTACTTTTCTGCCATATGTGCCATGGAAAATACAATTTTCTGAATGACTGGCAGTTGTCTTAAAATTGTCCAGAGTTTAACCATCACACTAAATCTGTGTGCAAGGTATATTAAACTGCAGGTGTCCATAGCAACAGTTGTTTTTATGGTTGCTACTTACTAGTAGTTAAACTGACTCTCACCGATGAAACTAAACAGACTACAAATAAACTTTAACAAATGGATGTCACGAACTTTGACGCAGAACAGGAGGACTCAAATGCACGACTCGTTCAGACAGAGTATAAAGTTTCCAAAATCTTTTACTAACGTATTATATAACAAAAAACACTCACGGAGGATATACAAAGTACAAAATAAAACGCTCACAAGGAGGATCAAAATATGACATAAACTGTAGCAAAACCTGAAGCATGAGAGAATCGCTGGTACGCTTGGCTCAAATCGTTGACGGACAGAAACAAGACAAACTGGCACAGGACAAGGGGAGACATGGACTATTTATACATGAGGTAGGGGAACACAGGTGAAAACAATCAGAGGCGGGGTAGACAATCACAACGGCGGGAAAATCACACAAAGTGAGGAAGTCAGGGTCTGAAACGAGAGGAAAGGATTAGTACAAAATAAAACAGGAAGTGCAGGACGAGACTAGACATGAGTGACTTCAACTTGACATAAAACAACAACTAGGACATGACATGAAATAAACTTAACAAAGCCGACGAGAAACCACAATGGATGACAGTTTCAACACTACTCTTTTTGTTTGTGGTAAGTAGCCATGGTATAAGTGCGATAATACACTCATAAGATACATTTAAGCCAATTGACAAAGGGCTGTGTCGATCAGAGTGGTCAGTACAACCTCTGTGGTGACATTTTTTCATTTTCTACTACTCAATGTAACACACAATTTAAAAAAGCTAGTGTCTTTTCCTATATATATATATTTTTCAGCACATAAACGAATAAGAAAACCAAGCAAGAGGCTGATTGAGTGGACTGAAGAGTATGATCAGATTTTCTCCACGAGGAAGAAAACCAAAAAGCCTCTCCAGTTGATTGGAAAGGTAAAAATCATACAAAGTAAGATCTGTTGTAACTTTATAATTATATGTTGCTATATAATATGCATAATACTATGGCATTAAGCATTCAGTATCACTTTTTGCAGCTACACATGAAGCTTGTATCACTGATTGACAATTCACGTCACGTCATTTGTTTTTCTCAGGCCACTCAGCCCATTACCTCCGTGTCCGAGCCCCCGGGATCGGACAAGGACGCACATGACCACCCATCCTTGAACTTACTTCCTGAAATACAGACACCACCGCCTGAGAAAATTGCTGCAACAACGCCCTCTGAACTACAAATTCCCAACACTGAAAACACATCTCCCCAAGATGCACCGGTGCTTTCCATCGACACACTAACTCCTCCTCCTGAAGCTGATCCTTCGCTGTCACAAGTCATCGTCAAAGACAACGGTAAGGCAGTGTTTGTGTGTCTTTCTTTGCAACTTTACTGCGTTCAAAGTCACAAAGACTGCAAAGTATTCTGGGTACATTTCAATACACATGGCCAAAAGAATGTGGACACCTGAACACAGCCTGCACTCTTCTGGGAAGGCATTCAACAAGATTTTGTATGCTGGCTGCAGGGATTTGCTCCCATTCAGCCACAAGAGCATTAGTGAAGTTGGCAGCTGATGTTGGGAAATAAAGCCTGGCTTGTAGTCGGCGTTCCAGTTCATCTCAAAGGTGTTGGATTGGGTTGAGGTCAGGGCTCTGTGCAGACCAGTCAAAATCTTCCACACCAAACTGGGAAGAACATTTTGTTTTTGATGCACAGGGGCTTTGTCATGTTGAAACAGGAAATGGCCCTCCCTGAATTGTTGCCACAAAGTTGGAAGCACACAGTTGTTAAAAATATTTTTAACTTTTATTGGAACTGAGGGGCGCAAACCAAGAAAAACACCCCCAGACCAAAAGTACACAAAAGCATGGGATGTCCAGATACTTACAGTGGTGGAAGAAGTATTCCGATCCTTTACTAAGTAAAAGTACCAATAAAACAATGTAGAAATACTCAATTACAAGTAAAAGTCCTGCATTTAAAATCCTACTTAAATAAAACTACAGAAGCATTTTCAGCTAAATTTAAAGTATTAAACGTAAAAGTACAGAAAAACGTCCCCTGTGACTGATATATTATTACATGTTATATTGTTAATTGTTGATAATGATGCCTCGGTGTGTAAGCAGCATTTTACAGCTGTAGCTGGTCGAGGTGGAGCTAGTTTTAAATACTTTATATAGAGTTTGGTAGTTTAGTCCAGTGGTTCCCAACCTAAGGGTCGGTCCCCTGCAAAGGGTCACAAGATAAATCTGAGGGGTCGTGAGATGATTAACAGGAGAGGAAAGAAGAAAAAACAAAAAGTTCTGCTGCATAAATCTGTTTTCATTTTTTGGACTTGGCTGTTTTTGTGCCTCTTTGGGCCTCAAACTGTTTTTTAAATGAAACCATCTGAGAGGTTTGGAGGGGATTCACTCTTAGGTGGAACTGCTAACAACTCAGATGTCTGCCCCCAAGACACTGTTTTTTTTGTCACAATCCTAAAAGACTGGGAACCACTGATTAAACATGCAAACATGCAGTCTTTTTATGTGACATTTGATTCACAGGAAACGCTCCTGTGCTGGGGAAGAAGCGGAAGAGGAAACCCACTCAGAAGATCCTGGAGTACTGTCTGGAGGCAGAGGCCTCGACGGGCCCCAAGAAGAAGGTACAACATGGGCATGTTCTGCTGTGTGTACAGTTATTCATCTGTAGTACATCTGTGTGAGTGTGGTGTGTGTGTGTGTATTTATACTCTCAGCTACCAGTTTATTATTTATGCAGTCCAATACACTAGCTCTGCAATAAATGAATCTTTGTTAAGCTCATAATGTCCTGTATTTGTGAAGGCTGTGTGATGAATTGGATTGGATTATGTTGAGAGTTTATAATATTTTTTAAAAATCCCACAGTATCAACAATAACTCAGCCTTTCAAGCGTCACACAGATGGTATTTATTTAAGAGTCTGTAAGCTGTGCTATGTGTCAGCTTGCTGCCCTTCATAATTCATGTTCCAGGGGGAAATAGCTGTTGTCACTCTTAAAATGTCTTAAAATTAAACGTGAAGTCAAGCAGTGACGGTTCTTATAAGGCTGATGAATATTCACGACCCATGAAGATAAGAAAAAAGGAAAACCGTACAGGGATTTATTTACCACAATATCAACAACTGGGAAGTTTCAGATGGATGTCTTTATGCTGTCAGTTCGACAGGAATCAATTTTGATAATATTTCTCTTGTCACAGGTCAAAACACTGAAGAACAATTCGAATCCTGCTCCTGAATCAGGTCAGTGAATCATCTTACAACAATTATTCTATAGTGCAATTCATAATAATCACACACCTTGCTTATTTTTGATTGTGTAAATTATTTTGTGAAAAGTAATTTCTCTTGTTTCCAGAATTTTGGAAACGGAAATATTTTGAAATAAAGCAAACTGAAGCCATGTCTCCCAACTTTAGAAAGTTAAAGAAAATAATTAGTCAAGATTAGAGTTAAATAGTTTTAGATGGAAATTGTTTTGCTGTGTTGTGACTTAAATAAATAGTTGTGATGAATCTCCTTCTAACACGTCTTTCTTAAACCCAGATTCTGGGCCACCATCTTTAAAATCAAAGAGTAAGCAGCTCACAGCGTCCGGCTCCACACTGACAACCACAGAGAGTCCCACCTGTACGCCCATGCCCTCCGTCCACACGGATCCCCCTCCCAGCTCTCCTGCACCCTCCTCTCCAGCGCCGGCCCCACCCGAACCCGCCCGGGTGGAGACAGCATCCGCAGACGTCGAGTCTCCTCAAACAGAGGACGATAAGGCTCAAGAGGTCAAAAAGGACACAGCAGAGTCGGAGGTTAGCCATCTTTGCTCTTGTAATTGTTCTTCTCCTGTTTAGACTGTATGTAGGAACTGTCAGTTACATTAAAGTAATTTAGTGAAGGATTTACTGTAATTGTGCAAAGTGTTTTTTTTTCCACTGGCTGTTAAATCTGATATCAGCACCAATATTTATCAGCCGTCTCAGAGTAGGAAATCAGTCTTTAACTGACGCATTTGGCTCCTACTTTTAGGCCTAGAAGTAAAAGCATTTTATCAACGTCCTTAAAGGTTCTATATACGATATTTGCTGCCACTAGATGTCGCACTAGCACCAGCATCTCATACCAAAACAAAACGAACGTTGGCCACACCTCCCTCTAACCAGAAACAAATGTTATATCACTCACCTCCAAGCCACCAGACTCCATTGAAAAAAAAATTAATTTTACCTCGCAGATCGTAAAACACACTTCATTCAAACTCGACAGAAACTAAATAAAACTCACCAAAACCGCCTATAAATAGTTTATAAATAAATAGTAAATATTCAACTATAGCGAAAAATGTGAGCGTATCGCGGGGCTTTGCAGAGGGTTGTGTGGGGCGGAGCAGGCGGAGCGGAGGGACTATAGGAAATGAATCCTATATTGGACAATATTTAGGAGCTCCAGTGGTGTCCTAACCTGTTAGGAGTCGCCAGGACGTGCCGTTCAAACAGAGATCAAGTGCACATTCTGTGGGAGGAAAGACATATTGATGACTCTGAGCTTATTAAAGATGCTGTTTCGACAAAAATTAAATAATTTTACAGTGGATTTCCCGACACTGGGTGATATTACAGAAATAACTGTAAAATTAAATTACTCTCTACTCTGAGGAAAAAGTTTTTATTTTGAGGTTAACTTTCAGTGCAGTTCCTAGGAGTGATTCTGAGACGCTTGATTTATTGCTAGGATTTCTTTCCTTTGTCTCTTAAGGCTGACCCGTCCAGCTTGGATCACAGCTTCTCCTCCATGAAGGACGACTTGTCGCTGTGTGACGACCCACTTTTACCCTCGAGGAAGATCATCGGGGACCGAGGAGGCCCTGCCTCCATGAAGGAGAACATATGTCAGGTGAGCTTCCCCCAAGGCCTAATTTACTGACTGTTATGTCCCGTCTAGGGTTGGCCGAGACGCAACACGAACAAGCCTTATCTTCCCCAAGTCCCAAGCAGCCACAGAGACAGACTGCCGAAAATCCTGACGGTTGAATTTATTTACAATTTGAGATAAAAAAAAAATACCTGGAGCTTGATTTAACTTCGGGGGGGGGCAAAGGCCGACAAAACAAACCAAAACAAATATAACCTGAGGAAATCAAATAAGCCAAATGACAATAACTAACCTCACTAACTAAGATAAACATGAGAAAACAAGGTTAACAAAAACTGGGCAGCCCACCTCTAAAACCTCCAGAAGAACAAAAGCCATCAGCATGACAAAAGAGTGTGGCCGATTGGGAGAGGGGGGAGATGAGTGCCGCCCCCTGCCATGCGGGGTCGCCATCTTGGCTCCTTATATAGTGAGCCGTCATCAGTCATCACACACCCACACCTGATGCACGTCATGCTTTCACACTGATGGAAAGAAACACAAACCTCTGCAACAAAATACAACCGCGGTCTAAACACTGATGGAAACGGTCTTTAGAGCTGCGTCCTCTTCACTGACCCTTACTTTCTGGAGGACATTTCAGGATTTATTTTATCAGAGATGGAGAATGTCTTTAGTAGACTGAACCCCTGTTGACTCTGTGGGTTTGTTAATTAATTCAGTCCTCATGAACCTTTGAAACAGCCTATATGTTGTCTGTTTGTCGCTGCAGTGTGCAGGCTGTCTCTACTGTTAAGTGCCAGATTATTCACAACTTTTCTTGTTTTAACAATACATCTCTTTATCTTGTTAAGTTACAGAACTTTCTCATTTTTACACAAAACAAATGCATCATGTTGATACGAGAACCATTTCTCGTATAACATGATAAGTTGGTATTTTGTTATAACAAGATAAAGATCAGTGTCTGAAGAGAGATCGTAGCCCAGAGCAGTCATCTAATGACTGATGTGGACATGTGGCAGGGTGTTTTTATGTATTATGTCAGGGGTAATTATGGGTAATTACTGTGTGTGAATTTGGTGTCAGATTAGATCAGTGATCGGTACTGGTCTGTGCAGTGTTGGCCCCTCCACCCCCGCCTGGAGCAGAGACCGAAGTCTAGTTTTACATGTAGTTTTGAATCTGATTGTCTGAATGTGTCAGCCCTGTGACAGACTGGTGTCCTGTTATAAGTGTACAGTGTGAGCTGGGATGGTCTGCAGTCACCCGCACAGGATAAGCAGGTTTAGATAATCGATAATGGACACCATAAAAACCAGTCATTGTCAATTTTTCTAACCAATGTGGGCTGTGTCTTCTCTTAAAGCAGTAACTGGATCTTTTTTCTCTTTTTAACGTAGTTTCTTGTTATGACAACGTGCCACACTGGGAATATTTAGTTATTTGTTAAATATAAGTTTCTCAATCTTCCCTCTATCCATCTTTGCTGCTGGTGTCTCCTTGTGTAGCGAAATGACTGACGTCCTGCTGCTTCCTGCGATTGTAGCTGCATGTCTGAACGCACAGAAAGCAGTATTTCTGCAGAGCGTAGTAGTCGACTGTTAAAGGTGCAACAGCCCTGCGTGAAGAATATACAGTTTGCATTTGGCAGGCGGGCAACACAGTATAACAACTAAACACACGGAAATATATCCTCTCCATCTGGATATCTAAACAATACTCGTACACTTGTTATTTCATTTTCTCTTTTCTCAATATAACGTGATAATCATGAATCAATAAGTCAAAGTGGGTTCTAGCACAATCACCCCACTTGTAAGGTTTGTAGTAAATAGAGGAAAGCTGGGAGATGATGGTGAACATGTTTCGACAGGCTTCAGCAGGGCCATCAGCCATCAAGCCATTTGGTGGATGAGTAAAATGTTTGGTTTACACGAGTGATTGTGTTGATGATGAAACACCAGACTATGTTGAAAATTAAGCATTTTTCAAGGAGTACATTCAAATTCAAGCATATTCCTATCCTTGTAAACATAACTGTTAAAATTAAGCATTTTCCAGACTTTCAAGACTTTGTACGAACCCTGTATTGTGATAGTTTGTGGATCCCAAGTGAAAATCCAGCGATAATACCACGCTTTACCCATCAGACTGCACAGGAAATGGAAACCCAACACACAGGAGCCACTTTCACAGCTACTTTGAATCACTTAGCTTATTATATTATGTTTATTTAAAGTCGGTTGTGTTTTTTTTGTCCCAGGTGTGTGAGAAGACGGGGGAGCTGCTGCTGTGTGAGGGTCAGTGCTGCGGAGCCTTCCACCTGCCCTGCATCTCTCTGGCCGAGGCCCCTAAAGGGAAGTTTGTCTGTCCGGAGTGCAAATCAGGTACGTCTGTGTTTACAGGTAGTCCCTGGGAAATAATCTGCAGTGTGAAAGTAATGCAACTTAACTTTTAAAAAATAGATACATGTACATTAAGCATATTAAAGCCTATGGGGCCAAATGTCTGTGTAACTCAAATCATTAAATCTTTCCATTTTAACAGAAAACCTTCCACACTTTTACTCACTTTATTTATGACGTTTCCTCTGACCTTTATCAGGTACAATTTATACAGGAAAACACCACCAGTTAGTAAACAAGTAGTAACAAATAGTACAGTAACTTCACCTGATGAAGGTCTGAGGACTGAAACATCATAAACGTAGTCCTTCCCCGTTTTCCTTTTTAAAAACATTTGAAAAAATGAAATCAGATTCCTTGAATTTTGACATTTTGTTTGACAATTTTCCAACTTTGAATTATTGGATTAACAAATAAAACAACTAGAAAAGTTTTCATGTCTGCAAAATGAAAAAAATAAAATGTTCATTTTATATTATTCTTAATGGAATTTTAATTACCTGATAAGCACACCTACATCATTTGAGCAGTGGATTTAAGTCCAGTGTTTCCAACATATCAAGTTATGAACGAGTCGCATTCAGAATCTCAGGACACCAGGACCTGGTCTTGAAAACATGGAGCCCATTCTGAGACCTTAAACCATTTTTTATGTATTTATTTTTGATTGTTTGCTGGTGAACCTGTTTAGCTTCTTTATTATTATTGTTTGTGTTGTTATTTTAGTTAAGGAGATATAGGGGTTGGAAGGTTAGGTTTGGGGGGTAATGGGTGTTCAAATGTTAGAAGTATTGTATTTCTCTTGTAATGGATCTCTTGATGTAAATATAAATGTAAAAAAAAGATCTGACAGACGTTAACGTGCTCTCCTGCAACGGTATAAAAGGTGATGAGTTATACTTTTTCCCCTCTCAGGCATCCACACCTGCTTCGTGTGTAAAAAGCGCAGTGAGGATGTGCGGCGCTGTATGATTCCTGTGTGTGGGAAGTTTTACCACGGGGAGTGTATCGCCAACTTCGCCCCGACCGCACCTGTGAACCGGGGCTTCCGCTGCTCGATCCACGTTTGTCTCACCTGCTTCATCACCAATCCCAACAGCTCGTCCATCTCTAAAGGTAAACCAGAGGATGCTTTTACTGTAATCACCTGTGTTGTTTTGTGGCACCTTCCACGCTCTGACTGTCCATTTGTACTCTGTAGGTCGTCTGGTACGGTGTGTGCGCTGCCCGGTGGCCTATCATGCTACAGACCTCTGCATGGCAGCAGGCTGCGTTGTCCTCTCCAACAACAGCATCATCTGTCCCAACCACTTCGCCCCCCGCCGCGGCGTCAAGAACCATGAACACGTCAACGTCAGCTGGTGCTTCGTCTGCACCGAAGGTACGGCTTTAGCAACATGGGAAACATGCTTATTGACCTTCTTACAGAGAGGTAGATGAGATGTTTGATACCAGTCTCATGTATGTATGGTAAGTACGAAGCCAGCTAACTTAGCTTAGCACTAGCAGGAACCAGTTGCCTGACAACAAGCGGGGTCTCCAGGAATTTACTGGTCCCGACCAAAGAAAAAGTTTGGCACACAGTTTTGTGCACTTGAGTTTTTGTACGATTAAATAAACAAGATATAATGTGTTAGTTAGTGAGCTTTATTGAGATTATTTAGATAGTGGTGGACAGATTTTGATGATTTACAAACTCAAAAAAGGTTTTAATGTCAAGTTACTCTTTAAAGTTACAGTAATTGATTTTTCTGGCCACTAGGGGGCAAAATAACTATACAGGAAGCTGACAGAAACACAGCACTGACATATTATCTTTATATAAAGTTGTTACAGCTAACGTGTTAGCAAACATTTAGAAGATATGTAGCAACATTAGCATTCATTTGGAATCATATTTCTGTCTACCTGATGGATGTTAAGTCCAATATTTATGGTCTCCACCAGCTCCTGAGGGAAATATCTGGCTCTTTAGCTGCTAAATATTGCTAACTTTGTTTGTTTGGTGCTTGGCACTTGTTACTGAAGCAAACAGTAAATGTGCCATAAAATCAAAACAATGAGCTAAAAGAGGCTAAAATGCTCCGTACAGATATTACAGAGAACAGCGATAACCTTAATGTAGCTCTCCCCAAACAGTAGCTAGCCAACCTTCACATGCACACACTAAAACTCAACAGTTAAAACAGTGCTGTTCCTCCTCCTGTGCTCCAGGGGGCAGTCTGCTGTGCTGTGAGTCCTGTCCTGCTGCGTTTCATCGGGAGTGTCTAAACATGGAAATGCCTAAAGGCAGCTGGTACTGCAACGACTGCAAGGCTGGGAAGAAACCTCGCTACAAGGACATCCTCTGGGTGAAGGTTGGGCGGTACAGGTCAGTTCCTCTAACCTACAGCAGCTTATTGCTAGCATGACTAAAGATATCTGCTCAGTTACATTTTTCTTTTCTCTTTTTAACAAAATTCCTTTCACGTTATAATATCTTATTATGGTTTTGAGTGAAATGTCTCAACAAATGTTGAATAGATTGCCATGAAATTTGGTTCAGACGTTCATCTTCCCCACAGGATAGATAATAACTTTGGTGATCCTCTGACTTTTCATCCAGCGCCATCATCAGGTCAAAATATGAATTTGTCAAATACTTACTTGTCAAACAGCATCTGCTATACTTTGTGTTTAGCGCTTATTAGGCAGATGTTAGCATGCTAACGTGCTAAACTGCGATGGTTAACATGGTAAACATACTTGCTAAACATCCGCATGTTAGCATTGTGAGTTTGTTAGCATGGTGACGTTAGCATTTAGCGCAAAGCACAGCTGTGGCTAAGTACAACCTCACAGAGCTGCCAGCATGGCTGTACACTGCAGTGGAATAGCTCAAGAAGGTTCCTATCTGAGTGAAATGACCTGGATGTATCTAAGTGGCAGCCATGAAAAGAGCTGGTCAGATTCTCTAAATGCTAAGGAAAGGTGCTTCAGTGCTTCCTTTCCTATCTCCTTTAGCATAGGGTACACTGGACCATCCTTTACCAAAGGAAAGGAGATAATGCCGTCCCACAATTCCTTCCGGCAGCAACATTTAAAGCGACGCACCATTTGGCCGTTCACCCACGTCATTACGTAGCTTAGCAGTCTGATTGTCTTACCACCGCGGTTGTCTTTTCCCAAGTCCTCATGAATTCTCCTTCACATCTTTCCTCGACCTCATGACGTTTTCCATCGCGGGCAAGGCAAATCCCAGGACGTCATTTCTTTGACTATTCGCCGCAGCTGTAGTCTTGTTAATGTTAAAGACATATTCTTGTCGTTATTTCTACACACCAAATTATTCAATTTTAACAAGCAACGACAAATTACTTCATCACGTCATACCAAAAATCTTTTTCATTATTACACAAAATCAAGGCATCACTTTATATCGTAGCTTTTTTAAAAATACTGCAACATGTGTGCCAACAAAACCAACCTTTGACATTATGCTACAGATGGATTGTGTGGGTTTAACAGATGATTAGATCTCTGAAACAGTTCTTTTCCAAAACCTTCAATACCTGACACAAATCTGGCAGAGACAGATGCACGATCACTCCTGTACAATAAACAGACACTTGTTATTAAATCGTTAATCTACCATTTTATCCTTAAAGGTGGTGGCCAGCAGAGGTCAGCCATCCCAAAACGATCCCGGAGAACATCCAGCGGATGAGGCACGATGTCGGGGAGTTTCCCGTTCACTTCTTCGGCTCCAACGACTACCTGTGGACCTACCAGGCCAGGGTCTTCCCTTACATGGATGTGGACGCCAACAGCAAAGAAAAGATGGGGAAAGGCGTTGATGCCACCTATAAGAAAGGTAATAAGTGTGTTCAGCAAAACGGCTCCTTCTTCAGCAGAGCACATTGCTGAGTTTGTGATCTTCCTCCTCAGCTTTGGAGGAGGCGGCTGTGCGATTTCGTGAGCTGCAGGCGGAGAAGGAGCTTCGGCAGCTTCAAGAGGACAGGAAGAACGACAGGAAGCCTCCTCCATACAAACATATAAAGGTCAGGGAGAAGACTTCATGTCTTTGTTTAGTCCAAAACGCTTCTTCCTCCAGGTTTCTTCAAAAGATAATCATCTCACTCAGTAACAATCCTTAAATGTGATCAGAAATATAAACATTGTAAAAGCGTGAGAGTTCATGTTTCCTTCCACGTTCCCGTCTCATTCAGGTGAATCGACCAATAGGAAAGGTTCAGATCTTTACGGCCGACCTATCAGAGATCCCGCGCTGTAACTGTAAGGCGACAGATGAGAGCCCGTGTGGGATGGACTCTGAGTGCATCAACCGCATGCTACTGTACGAATGCCACCCGCAGGTACAGAAATACCTCCATCACACTCACAAAATGTTTTATTGGAGACATTTTATAGATTTATAGGTGTGTTGTTGTTACATACAACTCAAAACTTTAGCTAAATGTAGGAAGTGCGTGGAGAAGGCAAGAGCTGTTGGTCTGCTTTGTGTTTTCGGCTACGTCTCCCTTCGTATGACCTTTTGGGAAAGTACAATCTGCACAAATATTACCATCTAAATAATTGTAATAAATAATCATACTTAGTTTCTTTTCCAATCTTTGTTTATGTTAAGCTTTTCTCAAGAATATTACGAGCAGCAGCAAGCATGAGTAGACCTGAATTCACCCGCTGTGGCACAAACTGAGGAGAAGAGTTGAAAATGTTTCAGCGAATGTTTAGTGAATAATTTGCACATATATCTTTGAGTCTACTTCAGGACGTGACAGTGCAGCCTTAAACCTGCATTAACTCATATTTTGGCCACTTCAGGGGAAAGTGGAAACAAACTGTTAACACAACACTGACATATTATCACCTTATTAAGTTGATATAAGGAACTTTTTAGCAAACAGTTGCTTATTTACACATAACTATGAGCAGACACAGAGCAACATTAGCATATTCGCTCTCCTTTTAGCTCAGTCTTTGGCCCCCTCCTTCCCCAGGCTCCTGAGGGAAATATCCGTCTCTTTAGCTGCTAAATGCTCCACTTTCTTGACCAGCTAATCGCTAACTTTGTCTGTCTGCCGCTCGGTGCTGAGCAGGTAGTGTGCTGTGGGTTTTTTTAGAGCTGTTTTACTGAAAACGGCACTGATGAAAGCAGTGAGAATGAACCAAAACAGTGAAGTTGTGGGCCGTAAAAACCAAAACAAAGAGCTCAAAGACGCTGAAACGTTGTGTAGAGCTGAGGGGAGCTGCAGAGTCGGGTGATAATTCTTTGTGGGTTCATCACTACGAGAGACACGTAATTAGCTTCCTTTGCTCTGGTAATACAGAGATCACAGTGTGTCGTGATATCTATATCTATATATTTCCTACATTGTAAAAAACGTGCAGGTTTGCCCGGCGGGTGAGCGGTGCCTCAACCAGGCCTTCACCAAGCGTCAGTACAGCCAGGTGGAGATCTTCAGGACGCTGTCTCGAGGCTGGGGGCTCCGCTGTGTCCACGACATCAAGAAGGTAACTACGCTAACTGCGGTTAATAGCACTGGCTCTGCGGCTACTGACTGCTGCTAATGGTGCTAGCACTTCTACTGTACTTCATGGACAATGAATGCTTGTCTCTCAGGGTCAGTTTGTGAGCGAGTACGTCGGGGAGGTGATTGACGAGGAGGAGTGCAGGTCCAGGATCAGACACGCCCAGGAGAACGACATCTGTAACTTCTACATGCTGACTCTGGACAAGGTGCGGCTCAGAGCCAGAGTGTGTGTGTGTGTGTGTTTAAGCTTTCAAGAGCAACTGTGTCCCAGTTTTGTACTAATACCAAAAACACGTCTGGTCGTCAGGTCCGTGTATTATCCATTCATTCAGTTATTTCATTCAGTCTGGGTTAGGGTTAAAAATGATCTGAATTTTGTTTTTTGAGGGCATCAAAAATGAAAACTGACTGCGCTTTCCTGTTTTCGTCTTTTGAAGTTGGTAATACCCGATCAGAAGCGGACCAGTGGAAATTCTACCTGAACCCGACGTGCATAAATAGATTTTATAAAACCAGAGCACAGTCAGACCCGACCCAAAAAGACCAGAGGATAGTTAGACCCGATCCAAAATGAGGTCGACCCAAACAGACCTGAGACCCGCGGCAGTAAAACAAGACCCGTCCCGATTAGACTGAATATAATTTGGACCTCACTCGCGTCCTGATTTAAACGCATCTGTAGCTCCAAGTCAAGTGAAGACAAGTCGAACTGTCTGTTTGATTTCTCATTGAAGCGTGTGTGTGTGTGTGTGTGTGTGTGTGTGTGTGTGTCAGGATCGAATCATCGACGCTGGGCCGAAGGGGAACGAGGCTCGCTTCATGAACCACTGCTGTCAGCCGAACTGTGAGACACAGAAGTGGACGGTGAGCGGAGACACCCGGGTGGGACTGTTCGCTCTCGTCGACGTCGCTGCAGGTACGACGCTTATATAAAAATAAATTGAAATCATCAGCTGCTTCAGGAATCTTTCCATGAAATCATCTTGATTATGTGAGACATCCTGATTCCTCATGTTAAATCCACTTTGTTCAACGAGGGAAAAATGTATACCTTTCATACAAACATGCAGCCCAAAGTGCTTCACAGAGCAACAAGGATAAAACAGCAAGACACAATACATTTTGCATGACTAAAAATTATAACAATAAAACAATAAAATGTTAAAAATAGATGAAAGTCAATAAAATAAGTAAACACGGGATAATATGAAAAACAATGATTAACACTTAAAAACTAAGGCAACAAGTGACGAGGCACTTAAGTAAAAGCCAGGCTAAACAGATATGTCTTAAGGTTTATTTTAAATATGTCCACAGAGGCGGAGTCCCTCAGATCCTCAGGCAGATTGTTCCAGAGACTTTAGGGCCTAAAAGCTGACTCCTGTTGAAATCCTCAGACCTGCTGGGTACAAATCTAAAAAGCACGTCTGAGAGAGGCTGGTGCCAGGCCATTCAGTGATTTAAAAACTAGTAAAAACAAATCTTAAAATCAATTCTAAAACTGATTGGCAGCCAATGCAATGCCTTTAAAACAGGTGTTATGTGTGCTCTCTGCCTGGCCTCCCTCAGTACTCGGGCTGCTGAGTTCTGAACAAGCCGTCGGTGGCCAACAGCTTTTGGAGGTAGACCAAGCGAGAGAGAGATAGCATTGCGTTGCAATTGCTCGGCTCTCTTGAGTTAGTCATATCAAGTGTGCATCTTCTAAAACACGCAGCCCCTCTCAGCTGTTTGTGTGCATCTGTTCAGGCACAGAGCTTACCTTCAACTACAACCTGGAGTGTTTGGGGAACGGGAAGACCGTCTGTAAATGTGGAGCGCCAAACTGCAGCGGCTTCCTGGGCGTCCGGCCAAAGGTGAGGGGAGTGACACGAACGAAATACTACTCGGTTTGATATATTGTTAAACAAAGATATTTTGAAGTGCTGAATTTTGTCTGTGATTTCTTTGGCTCGGTGGTTGAAGGAGAAGGAGAGTGTTGGAGTGAAACCACAATAAAAGCACCATTAAAACCTCTCTCCTCTCCAAACCAGAACAACCCTCCCTCTGACGACAAAGGTCGCAAGCTGAAGAGGAGGGGCCACGGCAAGAGGAAGAACAAGGTGGTGGTGACCAAAGAACGGGAGGACGAGTGTTTCAGCTGCGGAGACGGAGGACAGATGGTTTCCTGTAAGAGACCCGGCTGTCCCAAAGTTTACCACGCCGACTGCCTCAACCTCACCAAGAGGCCTGCAGGTCAGTGGCACAATAAACCCAACTTTTCTTTTGGTCACATCTGTGGTGTTGGACACGTGCAGTCATTCCTTAATGTGTTTTAGTTTAGTAATGTCAGTAGTTCATGTTATGGTTTCGCCAACTTGGTATGTTGAGCAATCAGAGAGACAGACGGGCAGAACACCTCAAAACACCTTATCTTATGTGTTAATTAAACAGCTGAGAAATGTAGTGGATTTGAAGTATAATGTACAAAATTGTGCTGAAGTACAGTACTTGAGTAAATCGAGTAAAACTGTCCATTTAGCTGCTGTAACTGAAATACATTTTGTGTTTTGACATTTGTTAATCTGATATTTGATTATAAGTTTACCTTCACGGATTCAAATTCCAAACATGAAAACAAAAAGTCAAATCTTCAGTCACGGTTGCTTTTAGATAGATAGATACTTTATTGATCCCGAGGGAAATGTAGGCATCCAGTAGCTTAAATACAAAAACACCAATACACACAAGAATATAAGAATAAGAACACAAAAACACAGCCGTGAAGTGACAGTCTAACCACCAGAACTACTACAGAGACCTGTCACTATGATATAGTAGGTGCTAAATGGAATAAATGCAAATATAAGGTGATTAAAAACTAAAAACAGTGCAAGAATAATGATACTGTGGATAATATACATAAAATACAATTAAAGACTAGATACTATTTACTTTTGTACTTGTCCTTGACGTCCTTGTCTGTTTATTCATCGCAGGCCGTTGGGAATGTCCGTGGCACCAGTGCGACATATGTGGAACGGACGCGGCGTCCTTCTGCGAGATGTGCCCCAGTTCCTACTGCAACCAGCACCGCGACGGCCTGCTCTTCATCTCCAAGCTGGACGGCAAGCTGTGCTGCAGTGAACACGACCCCTGTGGGCCTGAACCGCTGGAACCAGGGGAGATCCGGGAGTACACACCCGAACCAAGACCCCTGACCTCGGGGCTGGGCATGGCCGTCATCCCCTCTGCTGCTTCTAACACTACCACCGGTCAGAACCCGACCGGCAGGAGGGTCCAGGAGATCAGCGCCAGCGTTGGCACGAGTGCATCCGAGTCACTTCCTGCTTTTTCCATCCCAGTGCCCATCACCATTCCTGCCGCCTCACCTCCCCGCAGCAGCTCTGATGCTCCCAGCAGCCCGCACGTGTTTGACCTCCCGCACTACTCGCCCATCTCCTCGTATGAGGAGGAGAGGGATGTCTTAGAGGAGGATGATGAGGAGGAGGAAGAGGAGGAGGAGGAGGAGGAGGAAGAGGAGCTGCTGGAGGAAGTGGAGGAGGAGTCAGTGGAAGAGGGAGAGGTGGGGAGGCAGAAATCAGATCCTCACGAAGAGGATGGAGAGGCGGTGATGGAGGAGGTGGGGCTGGAATACGTGGAGGATGACGAGGAGGACGACGATGAGGAGGAGGAGGAGGAGGAAGAGGAGGAGTGACGCACAGTGGATTATTATTTACAGTGGCACGGTCAGCCAACGGGCCCTCACAGTCACTACAGTGGGGAAGCAAATGAAGTTTAATTAAATCACATTCACACAAGCAGCCCAGTCTGTCACTGTTTGTATCCAGTGAGCAGGCGGACGTATGGAGGAATTGTTTAGGGCAAAACTAAATCGACACATAAATAAAAAGTGTGAAGTTCATAAATATATAAATAAACCCCATGAATACTGTATAGGATCACATATACATAGATATTATTTATTTAGTATTTATTTAGTTTTGTCCTAGTAATCGCTCCGTTCTCCCGGACCTCGGCGGCGGTACACACTCACGACACAGTGACTTTGCACACACTGGCGCTGACTGCACCTTGATGTGGCAGACAGCTAAAACAATCTGGAGCTGCTACTCTGTAAACATATTTCACTCCGATATACTTGTTTGTTTTTTCTCACATTTTGACCAAATTTCACCTGCTGGCATTTCTTTCAGTAGTATTTCAGGTGTCATGTATGTCAACACGCTGACCTGCAAAGAGCTTCATGACAGTTATTGTGTCTACAACATCACAGAGACGGTGTGTAGGTGTTTCATCCCACGTAAAGGACTTCGACTTCGAACAAATGGTGGCCACGTTTATCAGAAAAAAACATGAATTTATCCGTAAATAAAACTGTTTTACTTCTCTGTCCCATCTGTCAAACATGAACATTGCTCCACATGAAACACAAGCAGCTCCTGCTGGACTCAAATGTGTCCCTGTGGTCGGTGGACTTTGGTTACCTTGTTTTTAAAAAAGAAAAATCACTTCAATGATGTATAATTAGGATTTTACTGGACACAGGAGTGGTTGCTTTCATTTACTCTCCAGTTCTTCTTGACGCCTCGTCAGATAATTAGATGGTGCTTCAACAGTTGAGTGCTTCGAGATCAGACCATCGACGAAAAAATGTGAAAGTGCCAGATGATTGGCTGCCTGGCGTAGCCTTACCGCGATCTCACATGACACGTCACTCCAACGTTGTGGTTGTTGGTTATACGACTTGAAATATCGTGCAGTCTACTATAATTAAATCTTCCTTTTTTTTTAAAGTAAATACAGTATCAGAAAGACATTTTCTCTAAATTTGACTATTTCATGCCAAAAAAAAAAAAGGATGTCAGACAGAGAATAGTCTTAATGTCAGGGCGGGGAAGCCACAGAGAAAGTGTTTATACCATCATGGGACCCTGAAGCTGTCTCGTAGGTTATTTAGCAGCTCCATGAGGAGACAGGTGGGACTGCAGGTTTCACAGGCACAAAACGAAAAGTCAGTCTTGCCCTTGTGGTCGCTGGTGGTCTGAATGCAGAGATAGCACTAAGTTCGCTCCAGTGTGTATGCTGTGCTCTGTGGTCATTATTTATATACTGTTCTGTGACGCACAAACGAGGACGAGGGAGAGTTTCGGGGACGTTAGCTCCTCGTTCCCTCCTCATCGGGACTCTCTGTCGAGGGGGAAACGAAAGTCTTCGAATTGGACGCTTGAAACGACGGACTCCTGCCGTGATGCTTGCACTTCAGTATGCGTTCTTGCCACATGTGTTTCGCTCTGTCTTCAAGCTTAATATTGTCTGTGTTATCTGCCAATGCCTTAGAGTGTATTTCTTTGGAGATATTTTTAAGGAATGGTTTGGCGCCTGTGAGAGCCAAGTGTCCCTACTAATGCCTTTTTACAGTTGCCCAACAAGCAATGTTTCATTCCAGTGTAATTATGACCTGTTAGATCTCAACCAGTGACCTGTTAAACAACTGCTATATAAATATATAAGAAAAAGAAGTTATGAAATAAGATTTGTACTGGCCTCGTTCTTTTTTTCATTTATCGGTTCAACATAAAGCTACATAGAAAACGTAGATCTGTGAGTTGTTAAAAATTAAAGCCACTATGTAAATAATCTTTTTTATTATTATTATTATTATAGCATCTTTAAATTATTTTATAGACATTTTCAAATTCTGCTCATAGAGTGGCTTTAAATTAATTGAATTTAATTAAATCACAATTCGACATTCCAGGAAGATCTAGTTAGCACAAATGCAATTGTTTTACCACCCAAGTGCTTGAAAACGTATTAATAATTGGTAGGAAAACAACAGCAGCTCCCACATGCCTTTGTCACAATGCCAAATGCTAATTAGCCTCACTAACTGCTAACTAACTGGTGTTTACATTTTACTGTCCAGTACAGTAAATACCCTTTTAGTTCAGAATATGGACAGAAAAACCATAGAAACATGTTTCAGCTTCTCAGAAAGACTGATTAGTGTACCACATGCTAATTAGCCTCACTGGATAAGTTGCTGTCAATAAGTACAGCACCAGAGCTGTTTGAATTGCTGAACACATCTTAGATGTAGCCTGATTCAGAGGTCTGGAACGAGGCTAAATCTCTATTAGCTCATAGTCAAACAGCAACAGGAAGTGGAGATGCTGTGGTAAACTTTATTTTTCATTTTTCACAGCCTTTAAGCGTCGCCAGAGACGGTGCAATACCTTTTGGTATTCAGCCATGAGAAAGAAGAAGGTGTAGTGAGTCGACTCGCCCTGAAAGGTGCCACATAGCTAACAGGAGAAATGAGGTGATGTAAATCAAGCACAGTTTGTTCACACTCACAAAGCAGAGAGGAGGTCTAATCAGCCAAAATAAGTAAAAACACCAGAAAAGAGTTCAACTCAAGTACAAAATAAATCAACAGTCAGAAGCCAGACTGTCAAAATGAGTGTAAACATGTAGCAATACATTCACAGACTGAGAAAGGTTGTACATAGAGATACAGAGCGCTCCAAAATATAATGTCATCTTAACCCGTCATTTAATCTCCCGTCACCTGCTTTTATTAACTTATTTACTTTCAAGAAAGTTCTTCACAACACACCAAAACCAAGTAACTTTTTCTTCACTTTTCATTTTCCCACTTGTTTTAAACTGTACATGACTTGATGGATTTTAACTTATTTTTCTTCAACAAAACAAACAAAAAGTTGGTTAGTTTCCACAGATTTCTTTTCCCACCTGTTTTAAGAACAGACACATTTCGTGTTAAAAGTAAAAAATAGCCTATATTTTATAATTACAGCACATTTCTAGATTTATCGTTTTATTAGTTTTGATACAGGGTTTCTGCAGTGTTCACCGAACTCATTTTAAAGACCTTTTTAAGACCACACAGAATGCAATTTAATACCTTTTTCATGGTCATACCAGTCAAAGAATGACGGAAAACCAGTAGGAACAATAAGGCCTACAATTAATCTATTAAGTACATTCATTTACTGACATTTAGGTCACATTTTTGCCAGTACGTCCCAGCTGTATATAACTGTAAATCATTTCTAGTAACATGATAATCATTTAAAGTGACCTTTAAAAAGAGAAAGCCTCCTGCAGCACCATCCCGTCGAAACAATCCCACTTTTGAGTTTATAGGTGTGTAGCTTCTCCTGACAGCCTGCAAACACCTACAAATATATATATATAATATATGTGTATATATATATATATATATATATATATACACATATAATATATATATATATATATATTATATATATATATATATATATATATATAAAATATGTTACTTTCTGTGGCGACCAGAGAAAAGATTCCAGACTTTTTAATACCTTTTAAGGTCTTGTTTTGAGGGATCTGAATTCAAAGCTTTTTAAGACTTTTCAAGACCTGCAGATACCCTGTAAGGTAACACTAACACTTTAGTTCTTTATTTTCCAGCGTCATAGCTCATCTGTGCTTTTGGCTAATTATAATCAACATGTCAAGACAGTTTTGAAAATGCTCACAACCTGGAAGGAAGCCTGAAAACCAGGTGTGACAGTGACAGTTTTGCTGGTTTCGAGTGATTTTATTTGGCGTATGATAACGTCCCTTTTCGAGGTACAAGCTTTTATTTCAAGATTTGTTTTCCCCCCTTTCAGGGTGGGGATAGACGGATGAGATGATACTACGGAGATGAGACATTTTAAACCAGCAAAATTATCTGCAAGTGGAATAAAGAAAAGCTGGAAATACCAAACTGAATTAAAAAAAAAAGGTTTTCAGTGTGCCACAAATTCAGTTCTATAGATGCATTAATGCTAAGATTTGCGATGATTTACAACACACTTTACAGTTTTACATATATTGCCATTATTTTGCCAGTTTTTTATACTCAAATGCATAAAAAGCTCAGATATTATACACAAAGGCAACATAATTGCGGATCAATCACTGTAAAAAATGTAATGTCTGTCAGAGCTTTGAAACATTCTTTTTAACAAGCTTTTTAATTTTACAGAACATATTTGTACTTTACACAGGTCTGTCTTAAACAGCCCTCAATAAAAAATATTGTGCATCAAAATATCAACACGTGGAACATCAACACATTAAAGCAGCAACACGGAGGAAGCTGTTATTGTGTCCATTTATTCCCCCCCGTCTTCCCGACAGCACAACTTAAAAAGGCAATAAATTAGTGACTTGAGTCTTGAAGTTAAATATAGCTGTAAATATTGTTCTGAGAACATTGAGTTGACAGTTTGTACCATGTTACAACATTCACCCACAATGTGTTTTTGTTCCTGTGTTGGTGAAATCTGCAGTTTCTCAACACGATGAGGAGGAACTCTGAGCATCTTTCTGACGAAGTGGAGTTTTTCCTAAAACCTTTCAGAGCTTCGAAGGAACATTTCACTCCTACAGCGACGACTGAAAGAAAATGTTTATTTCCATATGTGTACTTCGCATTTGAAATTAAAAAATAGAAAATTTAGAGTTTAAATGCTGAAAAGTAACTGTCCTTAAAATGTTCTTTCAGTCGGCTGAAACTGTGCAACTTAATTACAGAGATGTGGGCTTTTTAGTAACTGCTTATTTATTTTTCATAGCTTATGCTGCAAAAGATAACGCACCAGATACGTGTTGTACGTGCTGCCACCATGGATGTATTATAAGGACTGGATACTGAACTCCAAGATGGCGCCCAGTCATTTGAACAAAAATTGCTCACCAACCGCATGAGCCGAAAAAAACCCCAAAAAACGTTTCCCAGCTTCGGGTGAGCACTGCACGTGCTCATTAGTGTGTCTCCTGCTGGCCCCGCCCACGCGTTCCCACTCAGCTGATAGACTTTACATTCACCTTTTCTGGGATCTGGGAAAGTTTTACTACATTACTTTGCTATAAAACCTCCATGGATTAAAACATCTTTGTACAAAGAGTAATAATTAAACCCTGTTTGCAGTTTTTAGGTGATCATTTATGCAGTTTATAATGGTGGTCTATGGGGACAATGCTTTTTGGGGCGCAGGAGATTTTTCTTGTTGCAGTACCACGAGGGGCCACTGGGGCAAATTAGCAGCAAGGCGCTGTACCAATCTCTCTTAATACATCCATGGCTGTCACATGGCAAAAGTCGTGGTTAACGCTCTGGAAAGTTTATTTTTGACACACACGTGCGGTCCTGCAGGTATAAGGCCTTTATAAAGATCATTGGTATCATTTCATCCATGTGTTATAGCAGATTTGCAAAGGTATAAGACGAATTCATTTCAAATTAGGTATGACTGGGAACATCAGAGCGTTTTGTTTGACAGATTGTATCGTAGTTGGCTTCACTCCATTCGTGTAGGCTTCATGTGCATGTGTAGGACTGACCGACAGGTTTCCACAACAAAGTTAAATAGAGTCGGAAGTAAACAGAAAATAACTGCTGTAAACACACCAGCCGCCCTCCTGAAGCAGTGCAGTCGCTACAACAATCAAGTTTTCTCTGCCAGTCCGTGTTCAGTGGGATCCCTCTTTTTAATTTCATCACCACCGCAGGTCATCTTTTAACCACAGCACAGCTTCCGATTGTTTGACACCGCAGCTTTAGGGATATGTTTACTTCCAGGGTCCAGCTCAGAGGAAGCTACAGAGGGAAAAGGGACCAGATGATAAAACATGAGACATAACTGGGTGACAAGTGTGAGCGTCTCCTCCCAGTAACAGTTGCAGCAGAAGTAGATCCTCTTCCATAAAGTCTTGCAGCCCTCAGTTCTTTATGGCACAAAAGAAATAAACATATCTAACAAGGTATAAACAGTACTGCTCCATTCCTTTCTCTGTGATTTGGATCCCAGTTCCAGAGCCGAGCTATCTGACACCCATCCAGCACATCCAGGTTTTACTCCAGCCGAGGGAAGGAGACCACGTCTGTTTCCCTTCCTGTTGCTCAGCATCAGTTGTTATGGCAACAGGAGTAGAAATATGAGTCTTTCTTCAGGCCCAGGTCCACGCCCGTTTCCTCTGCTGAAACAGAGGAAGAGGCTTTGTGTTCACACTTGGTTTTTGTGCAGATTAAACAAACAAGATAAAACGTGATAAAACCTTTAGCAGTGCTGGTAGGCATATTTTAATACCTCTGGACAGAGCCAGGCTAGGTGTTTCCCCCTGTTTCCAGTCTTTATGCTAAGCTAAGCTAACGAGCTGCTGGCTGTAGCTTCATATTTAGTGTACAGATATGAGAATGGTATCCGTTATCTCATCTAAGTTTCGGCAACAAAGTGAATGAGCATATTTCTTGAAATGTGGAAATGAATTGCGGGGGCTGTGTCCAACAATTTTTGTAACTTTTCGAAAGACAATCCGACAATCGAGCCCAGATTGGCCGGGTGTGTGGAGGTAAGTAAGTATGCAGGGTTTGAACTTTTCTCTTAAGCTTTTTTTTTTTTATTCTTCACATAAATACTTCTGTCACTTTTGGTGTGTACAACCAAGTGCAGCACTATGAATTCCTTCAAAGAAAAGACTGTCCGAAGGTATGCAAGTGTTATCCATTTGAAAGATCTCTCTCCTCTCTATGACGGCAGCCTGTTCCGACGTGTTCAGACGACATGTTGTGAAAAAACACTTTTGTTGAGCATACTTTGGCCTTTAGTGAAGAGAAGCAGATTACAGAGCTTTTCCTCAACTTGCTTCATGTTGTCTTCACTATCAACAATCTCTCCTGGCATCAGTCAATCATTTTTGAGGAGGCGCCTGTTAGCCATAGCATAGACTTTAGCACTGCAGCTGCTGCAAGTTTGGGCTCCATTGCTACGCTGTAACCCTTTAACTCAACTATAAATCCCCCTTAAGATTACATAAAGGATTCATACAAACAAACTGAGTTTACGTGAATAAAACACTCACCTGTCATATACTGGAAGGCAGTGCTGTTGTAATCCTCAGCAACTTTCTGGAACAACTCATCTGTTAATCAGAGGAAGAATGAGGCCCGTCAGTTTCCATCAATTCATTCACACATCACGACCTGATGAAAACAGGTCCACTCACATTCCTAATCCCTGGTTTCCAACGTGAAGTAGCTAAGCAACAGCTAGTAACATACGAGCAGTATGTTTGATCAGAGAGGCTCCAAAACCCTTCGTCCATTAAGCTAAGTGGACTTTCACCATTACATGCTCTATGCCAGAATACTACATTTAAGCCAACACTACCACAGGTTACACAAGTAGCGGCACATTGTAATACTGCATTGTATCATGTCTGCATACAAAATGAAAGAAAATATATATATATATATATATATATATATATATTTTTTTTTATATAATTGCACAAAATTGCACTGTAATCTGTGTAATGTTACATGTATTCTTTCTGTTCAGGTGTTTATAGCTCCCACTATAGGCCACTGAGTATATGTTGACTATTTCTGTTAATTTAGGTGTCTGCATTTTCATTGGTTGTTTAATGTCACATTGTTAGTCACATGTTCAGACAAACAAGCTAGGGAACATCATGATTTCAGACATCATTTAATCTTGCGCCATCTGCCTGTGTGATCTTTGGAGAAGCTTTGTTTGTGAGTAGATTAATTCATCTATGTTTTTAGAAATTATTTCTGCTCATATTTCATTGTACTTCATAACATTTGTTTACATTATCTCATAGGTACTTTTGTATTATTTACAGTTTCACACTACTACAACTTGACTACATGGAAGTGCTATACCTTCATTAAACAGACGTACAAGTGCACGTTGAAAACGTACTTTATGCTCCTTCATCCTTGAAGCTACCTAGTACTACATCAATCAAGTTAATCAAGAGTGTTTAGCTATCTGGTGATGTGTGCTCTGCAACATCAGAAGTAGTTGTCAGGAAGGAAACTGTTAGAAATTAACTACATTTCACCTTTTAAAATGACAAAAAAGAGAACATTTCAATTCAACACAGGTCAGGTATTTTATGTACAATTCCTCCATTTTTAAATGTTATGAGCTATGGAGGAGAGTGTACAAATAACAAGAACCTGCAAGTGTCGATTTGAGACATAATCACACGAGGATGCTCTCTAAAGTGAACTGAAATGTGGATGTACACACACACACACACACACACACACACACACACACTTTACGCAAAAGCTGAATATCCTTGACAATGTTTTCACTGTGATTTCAGGGGTTTGGTCCTGCTGATTGCTCTCTGTTGTGCTTCAATCAATAAATCCTGACGACTTGACTGGCTGAAGAGTCCTGACTGAGGGTAATTTTCTGTGCTTAGAATAGCACTTTATTCTCTTAATTTACTTTGTTTAAAATAATCTCTATCTACTAATTAGAATACGTTGTGGCCTTTGAGAGAAGACAGACTCTTCTTGTCTTCTACTTCCTGTCTGTGCTCTTTTCTTGAAGAGGCCAATGTCTTGACTCATGTCTTACATTTTTATGCAGCTTCCTTTTTCATCATTCAAGGGTCACAGGATTACCACCAAAGAGCGACCGCTTCAATATTGCCCTCCTTAATATTGTTCAAAATGTTCGCAATCAAATCATTTTTGTTATTTAGTTCTCAGGCTTTTTACAGAGTAACTGCAAATGAATAGATTTAAGTTTAAAGCTCATTTTAATTTGTTCAACTGAAGTCCTCAAAACCTGATTGGCCAACAGCAGCAGCAGCTCTTTTATAGCTCTTTTCAGACAGTGAATATGCAGTAACAGTGCTGCCTTCATCTATCTGTTGGTATCCAATACGTCAGTGTTCTTCATGGCTTTATTCAGACATCACTGGACCGTTAAGGAAAGAGCCTTGTGTGTTTTGCACAATGTTGGGCAGCTGGTGTGTGAGAGGGAGCAGTGTCGCAGCTGAGTTTGAGCGTTTCCTGTTCTTTCAAAGGCTGCGTCAGTGATACATTTTTAAAACTTATTTTACAGTCAAAGCCTTAATTATTGACCCCTTCTTCTCACAATAATACTACATTTTCTCATCAGTTTCATCATTTATTAGATAATCCTGCTGCATATTGTATGACGTCCGACAGTCCACAAGCATACAGTGACAAGACGTTAACAGAATATATGGAGGAAGTAGTGGTCTGATTATTGTTTTCCCCGCACCGCGAGGTACTGATCTGACGTGAAGAATCTAAACAACTTAACACTGGCTCTTCCACGGTACTCCCTAGTTTAATTAAGCTAGTTTATTGTCTTTGTGCGCTCGAGATGATACATTTATTACTTGTTTTCTTAAGAAGGCGAAACAAGACGCTTAATCTTGTATCTTTAACGTAAAAGTGACTCAGGAGCTTAATCAGACAGGAGACCGATATGTTTAATTGGCATCACATTTACGTGATGAGGCGCATGTCTGAAAGGGGCTCAATTCAAACGAGGTAAACCTGCTTAATGGAGACTTTCTGGTTCAAATGTTCCAAACTTGATTTCTGACTTTTCTGCACATCTTGAACTGACATTCAACAGTGTCTTTCCTAAAGAACTAACTGTATCTGCTATATTTCTCTACAGAAACATATTTCTCTCTTACAATAATCAAGTATGTTTATGTGCTCATTAAAAAGTGACCAGATTTTCAATATCAGAGTTCAGAGGGAAACCCACTTCCTCAGTTGACAGACCATTAATAACTACAGCTGTAGTCACAGCCAACCACCCGTGTTAAATGCGTCCTGCAGATGACTGAAGGTGTGACTCACCCACGTTACTTCCTGTTTTACTGGAGGTCTCGAAATGCTGCGCACCAATCTCTGTAAAAGCAAACCAGAGCAGTGAGGTTAAATGTCAGTCAGGCTGTGGCACAAACGTGTGACAGAAGAAAGAAATTGTGTCCACGTTGCAATTCTTACAAATCACACACAGGCTGGTTGAGGTCAGCGATTTCTCAATATCATTTCACCTTGTTCTGGACATTTACACACACTTTAGTAATCTAATTATTCCCCAATTTGGGCAGGAACCTAATGTCAGAAGTGTCCATGTAAATGGAAAAACCCAGTTTCTTCTTTTTTCAGGTTTAAGGATGAACTTGTTAACACGCTGGAGAAACCTCGTTACTGTGTAAAGCCTTAAACTGGTTTCTTAAACAGGGTTCACCAACTTAAATCTGTGAGCTGATTCTTACTGACTTCTTCTCAACTAGAGTTGTACCGCCTTCATCAGACACATTCACAGTTGGTGGTGTGACATCTGCTGCCAGACAGTGAACCAACTGTCCCACACTGAAAGGCAACAGTGGAAATGTGGTTGACCATCTGCCGACTCACGTCACACCACAACCTGTGACACTTCTGAGGAGGGCATCACAACTACAACTGAAACTGTCAAAGTAAACAAACACTCGCCCGTCAGTAAGAAAAAGCTGATTTGCCACCTACAGACACAGTTTACCCACTGTATACTACTATAAAAGTATAAAAATGTCAGCAAAATGTAAAAATAGAGTTCAGAGCTGAAACAAGTCAATTAATCGATCGACTGAAAATTAAAATCAAAAATGCCAAAAATTCACTGGGTCCAGGTTCTCAAATGTGAATATTTGCTGGTTTTCTTAGTCTTGTATGATATTAAACTAAATAAGTTTGGTTTTTGGACTGTTGGTGGCACAAAACAAGCAATTTGAATTTGGGGAATTGTGATACCCATTTTTCAAAAAAACATTTTATGGACTACACAATTAACTGAATAATTAAGAAAACAACAAATTAATCAATAATGAAAATAATCATTAGTGGCAGCCCTCATACTTTTTTTTTTTTTTTTTTTTAACTAACTGTTTTGACTGCTGGTCAAAGGAAATATTTCATGTGATAATGCAGACATGTTAATGAAGCTGCATGACAGTAATGTATCAATTACACACAGAACTGTACATTAGTAACAACTGACTTTTTACATGACACCAACCTCTGACCAGGCAAATTACAGGGGAGTGATGATATTTACATGTAATCCTTTCTGCATATCCACAGTTCCACAAGTCTAACAGGACCAGTATCACGACTGTAATTACCGTCAGCAAAGTCCTGAGCATCGTGGTAGTCGATTTGGCGCAGACTCCGATCTCCTTCAACCAGGTCGTTCTTAGTGCCACACAGGTAGATCTTACAGTGCTGGAGTACACAACACAGAGAGTGACTCGTACAGAAGTTCAGCATTCACTTTGAATTTTATAACTTCAACTAGCTGACGACTATGTATTTATGCCTTAACTGTAAAGAGAGTCCAGTGTAGGGTAAACTGTAACTATTTATGACAAAGCTCTATTACATTTAACTCTACACTAGAAAAGCTCTCTTACTTCCTCGCAGTTCTGCAGTTCCTTCACCCAGAACCGAGCTCTCTGGAAGCTGCTGCTGTCAGTCAGATCTGAAAGTCAAAAATGACAAAACACAACCACGTATACAGACTTTTAGTGTTGAACAGACTTTATCATACTCTCCTTAAAAGATATGTGTATAAACACAACCCTGCATACAGTGCACAAGGAGAGCGACACTAGAATCCACAACCAATCTACCAGTTCTTACTATTTCAGTGATTTATCACAAAGGAAAGTGACATGATAGGAATAAAGGAAACTCTGAAATAACTGATCAAATCACTGATTTGTGCTCTAAAGGTTTAACAGTTAAACAAACAAACTACACCGGACAACAGAAACAACAGGATGGAAAACAGCGCTAAAATAAAGAAGGCCGACAGACTTAACAGAGGATGTTGAATAAAACATGACAGCAGTGTGAGTAATCCACTGGAAAATGCAGCTATTTCCTAAGACTAAAAGTTCCCATATGTGGAACAAAGAAACAGAGAAAAGGCCATTCAGAAAATACTGCACGTAGCAAGCCTTACCCTATTTAAGGAACATGAATGTTTTTAATTTTCAGATCTGTTAACTGTCCTCCATGTACAAAGACATGGAGAAACATTTTATCAGCATCATCACGACCCTGTAAGTCTTATCATACTGTGACTGTCTTCGTGTCCTTTATGAGCTTCTTCCTGCTGCTGCTCTGATCGCTGTTCTCGTCCTCGCAGGGATCAAACTGCTCATCTTATCTTCACTCTTGAGGCCGTGCGCTGCCCTTATCCATATCTTGACTCGTTCGTTTTCACAGGGACTTTAGATCCACCGCTGCACACCCAGCCTCGAGCCTCAGCACTGATGTATTGTGAGAACCGCGACATTTAACTGGTATCCAGTTCAATTTCAAGGTAAAACCAATAATGAGGTCACGACATGAATAGGAGCTGATGGCAAACGAGGGCGGAGTGATAAACAGTTCCCAACATTTTTGTTTGACGTACCCTCATTGTCCTGCTCCAAATGTGTTTATTTGAATGGATTTTAAACTAGATGTTATTTACAATTAGATTAGGTCTCTTTTTTCCCCCAGTGGGTTTGGTTAAGTTTGCATTCATACTACAACCACTTACGGTGTGGTCACACTACACTTCTGTCCTACAAATATTCGCTCCATTTCCCTTCCTACTGAAGCCTGGATGGCGGTTAAATCCAAGCATGCGTTTCCTGTTTTGGGTCGATCTCACCTTTGTTTCGTTTTGACCGGGCGGATGTGCTCATTCGGCCAATAGAAACACTCGTGCACCGAAATGGAAGTTATTATTCTAGCGTGTTTCATCACTATATTTAGCACATTGTCACACCACCAGGCTACAAACAGTCAGCGTTGCTCTCTACACTGTTTACAGTTTGAGATCACGCTGATCAATATTCAATTATTTACCATGCAGGTAATTTGCGGGGCAATTTTGGAGGACGGAAATGTTATGTGATCGTGCCCTAACAGTGGCAGAATCTGGATGTTTCAACCATTCATCCATTACTTTTAGCTATCTATTTGCAGCACGCAGTGTTACAGCTGACTCAAACTTTTCTTTTGGAAAGTTTGAGTTCGAACAGTTAGAACTAAAGAGCGAGAGTACAAACACACGAGGCTGTAAAGGCGGACGAGTGAGTAGATGAGTTTCTGTGTTCGGCGTGATGACGTTTAATGTCCCCGACAACCTCTGTAGTCTCATTTAGACACTTGTTAGCAACCGCCTTTTTTAAGACGGAAAAGCTTCAAAACTCACCAGTGGAGTATTTACTGACGGATTTTAAGATGTAGAACAAAACATCTAACCAAAAAACCATTCAAGAAATCCATTTACTTCAAGACAAGGAAACTGGAAAAAATGCCAACTCATTTCCTGCAGCACTCTATTACTTATCCAATTTGTGTGTTTATTTTCCTCCTAAACACATATATTTTCATAATTTCTATTTTGTGTAGTTGCCAGCGTACCGCCTGGCTTTAAAGTTGTGTCACAAGTCTTAAGTGACCCACAGCTGCTTCATTTGCATCTAATGACTGTTACTGTAACGCAGTAAACTGTCCTGGAGTTATATACTGTATCATGCGTTCAGGCCGTATCGTGCTTTAATTATATTCTCCACAGTAACTGTGTTTACATTCTTTTGTTGACTTTGTGATAGAAAGCGACATTTCTGAATTGGAGACTATTGCCGTGCGATCAATAGCCAGAGTAATTGTGTTTACATTCTTTCATTCGGTGTGAGAGCAGTGAGTAAAAGGTTTGCAGTGGAGATGGTTTTTTGCTAGAAGTGTGTTACTGAAAAGGAGCAGATAACAGAGTCTTTCTTCAACTTGCTTCAACTCGTCTTCACTATCAACACTTTCTACCGGCATCATACACTCGTAGGAGAAAATGCAAGCTGACTAATAACAGTTCTTGTGGTCTCCACGTGGTATATATCCATAGCCACTGTAATTCTAGCTACAGCGGCTGTGTTAGCGTGAGGAACCAGAATAGAGGTTTAACCTGCTGAGACTGAGCAGAGTCCAGAGTCTTGAGCAAAGTCAGCTAAAGTGTAACTTTAAGCCAAACCAGATACTGTTGTTAGCTCACTAACAAGTTGACGGCATCTATAAAAAACAAATTCACCTGAGTGTACCAAGTAACCTTGTGCATTCAGTTCTGTTTGCGGTAAAGTTCTTAATTTAGAAATGCATCCAGCTGCTCTCAGCTGTTGAGTTAAGACACCTGAAAGCTCTCCATGAGATGTCTAGGAACTATGTAGGTTTACCATAGCAGACTAAGGCTGCCCGGGCTCCTCTGTAGTAGATTCTGCTCATAGCCTCGTAGCGCTCTGATCCAGCTGTGTCCTGAGTGAGACAGAGAGGAGAAGAGTGGGACACAGGAAAGAAAAACTGAGATCCGTCTACAGTCAGTGGAGACAGGGTGACATAAGGGAGATATTTAACTTAACAGCTTAAATGTAGTCATGCGTGTAATGTTAAATGTCTCTGGCCTTGCATATCTCAGATCTCATGTTACAATTGTACACAGTCAACATTCCTACAACCCCCATGCAGGCTTTAAATGCTGTTAAATCCCCAGTGTGGCAAGCTCTGCGGCTCCAAGCCAATTTCCCCTCACTGCTATTAAGTTGTGGAATCACCTGAACCTGTGATTCAGAAACTACTCAACTGTTTCCTTTGGCTATCTTTTACTCAAATTTACATTAATTGCTCATTATATATATATATATATATATATATATATATACACACACACACACACACCAATATGACTAACTGAATGCAAACTTAAAAAACAAACATCAACAAACAAAAAGTCAACACAGTAAAAATGGAAACGCATTTTTAGATGCAGTCCTAACTGCTCTCTACAATAACTTCTATAATTTCTACTGTAAAATAAATTACAGTGTAATATTCCAGATAATATACTGCTGTGTACTAAAGGGGAACTCCACTGATTTTACACAGCAACGTCTGTTTCCAGGTCTTGGGGAGTACTGCTGCATATAAAGCCTTTAGTGTCTCCAGAGGAAGCTGTGCGAAATTTGCCTCAAGTGATGTCACTTGAGTCAGCATTGGCTGGGGCTGAAGACTACAAGTTTGAAGATGAAAGAAATCTGGAGGTGTTCAGCTACAGAGTACTGGTCTAGTTCACCAGACCTCTGTAGCCCGCTCCTCATCTCTGCCTGAGGCTAGCAGCTCGAGGCTACATTAGCCGCTACTAGCAGAACACATCTGAATCTCTGACCAAGTGGTTGGCAGTCGAGTTGCATCGTGGGTAATGTAGGCACCAGGTTTTGACAAGGAGGAAGAATGTGTGGAATAAAAAAGACGATATCTCTGGTTGTGCTGCACTGTTTTTGATCCCCCCCTTTTTTTTTTTTTAAACTGCCCATCTTGAGTCCGACAATGTTATAGGACTGCAACGCTAAAACGGTGGAATACTCTTAATTTTTGGCGTACTGTATATTTTTCCAGAAAAGCCATCCTGCACTCTGCTGTCAGCTCATTCAACTGCTTGCTGCTTTTAAAGAGGTTGAAATGAGCTGATGTGATTGGCTATTAGGCTTTTAGTGAGGCATATTTTCAGATATCAAATTCATATCAGGTATATAATAGCTGACTCACCCATATTCCCAGGGTAATCACTTTCTCTCCCACCTGGATTGGTTTGGCAACAAAAGCAGCACCGATAGTCTGTCAGGAAAACAAGTGCAGTAAAGCATCAGACACTCATGGATGGAAATGCTGGGAGTCCCTGTAGACTGTGGGTACTCTCAGTCTGAATATTGTTCCTTTATTAAAATCAGCTCATAATATACTCATATACTAATATACGCAACTAAGTCGTTTTTATTTGCATTTCTATAGCAGCTGGCTGTGAACTGGTATATTTATTTAGCCATTTTAACTTGTAATGAATCAGCAGATATTGCACACAAATGCCAAAAGAAGGCGAGAGAATTTATTGCAACACGTTATCATGCAGTTTTATTTGGTTAAAGTATTGAAATCACAGGGAATATAACCATCTGATCATCCAAACACATGAAAAATTGCTCCACAGCCGACTTCTATTCATACTAACCATATTCTAACTGGTTAAAGTTTAAGAAATCATAAAAGTCCAAGAAGTTACTGCACACAGCCGAGAAATTGTTACAGCACGTAACTCCCCGTAATTAACTGTGCAAAAAGTGAAGGGGTCTGAATACTTTCCAAAGCTACTGTATCACTTTAAGCAACTGTCAAGTTATAAAAATGTTGTGGTGTGTTCTTAAACAGGACACAAGAGAGGCATGTCTGAATAGCTTCCACGTTAATATGTAAGATTCTTACAAAAGTGCTCGTCTAATGCAGTAACTGCTTAAAGAAACATACTGAAACATTACTGCATCCTGAGTTTCTCAGTGCTTTTATGCTTTAAGATGATCACAGACTTGAGCCTTTATTACCACAACCTCCCCGGGGGCTAAATATAAAAATAATGCCTTTCATTCAGGCAGCAGGCAGGGAGGGAATCAGCTACGGGCCGACATGGAAATCGAAGCGGAGCAGCTGACACTCACGTTCTGGTACGGGCCGACCAAGAAGCGATGATGAACGTATCTCTCCACCAGGCTGGTCTTCCCCACACTCTCCTTTCCCAGCATCACCACTTTGGCATCCACACGCATTGCACTCATAGTAAATGAGTTTGGAAAAGCCCAGGACGAGACCGCAGCAGAGCAAACAGGAGGTGGGGGGGTAGTTAAGGTACAAGGCTGCTCAGTGTGCTGTGTGATAAAAAGACAGGATACACAACAAATAAGTGGCAATACTAATGGAGGCGTAAATACTATTTGCTCTTTGTGGGAAACTGAGATTTATAATTAATGCATTGAAAACAATGACAAATGTGTGTTTTTAGAAAAATCATAAAATTAGATTCCATAATTACCAAATTCTCAACTTTTCTGGGATTATTTACAATTCTTTTTACTTCCTCTCATCTGTCTGCATATAAATGATGTATTTCTACACTTCAGAGGTCAAGTTAACTCTACACTCACCTTCATAGAGAACCTCGTTATAATTTTGTTAAGATTTCATGCTTATAACATTTCTTTTCATTTCTTCTTTTAGGGCTACTTTTATGTAGTTTGTTCTATTCTAATTGAATAAACTGAATATCTGTTTATACATTTTCCGTGTGTGTAGCACAGAGGACATTAAAGCTGAACCTTAACATGAAATGTTCAAAAGTGAAACCAAACTGTAATTTAGTCTTTCCTTGCAACCTGTAAATTAGTTACCTGCAACTAAAGAATATGTCAAAAAGAATGGTATATGCCTATTACGACTAACCAGAGTCCAGTCATGTTATCTATATAATATCTAGTTTCATCTGACAAATAGTCCAAAAACCCAAAGTATTCACTTTATAAAGATGTGAATATGACATTAGGAGTAAAAGTTATATAAGGTCTATTTGTACTTGACAAATGACTAAATAATATTGATAGTAATACTGATAATAAGACATTGTAATCAAAATGACCAAAGCTTTAATTGAAGTCTGGCGTTTCAGCACTCCTGTAAATGGGTGAATTAACTACAAAGCAACAAGCATTAGCTTTCTCTACCGGACGTTAAACTGAATATAAAAGCAAAAATAAAACGTTAGCTACAAGTCGTATTTTATTCCTGTTTAACTTTTCCAAATCCCTCGTACTTTTAGCTTACATGTAAGTGACTGTTGTCTCTGCACATTGTTGTACTTTATCTAAAAATAACTTAATAAAAAAAAACCAAAAGTGATGTTTTATTAAATTACATAAAGGGGTATTTGTCCGTTAGCTTCTAGTAATCATGGTTTGAGAGCTCAGCTAACCTAGCTAACTTCAGCACCATATAGAAACACTCGAAACTCACCTGCTAGCTAGCTTGACTCAACAAATCTCTCTCAACATCTGATCTTCTCCAAGCAGGAGCCAAACCGGGTCTGTCATCCGTGCCTACCAAACCTGTTTTGAAGTAATTACGGTAACAGCCAAATCGCTTGTCATCTCTGCCCAGCCTTGCTAAGCACAGGCAGCTGTTTGGATACTAAAGGTGGCAGCTAGCTAGGGTAACGTTACTGCCACTGTTGCGCAATGACTGAAGAGATAGATAACGTTACAGAAAGAGATAATAAAAGGCTGACATTGTTTCTAGTTGGCAGGAGCTCGGTTTTTCTGAAAACAAGTCCAGCTAACTGACAGGAATCAGCTGGCTGTGGACAGAGCTGGTAAACGTTTCTGATGGGAGAATATCTCCATCTGAGCTTTGTTTGTTTGGGTGGGAACCAAAGAGGCGTCAGAGGCTGTTTCCAGGAGACGGAAGTGACCGAATTACACGAGACAATCACCGGATGTATGTTGTTATTATGGAACTTTTTTCCCTGAAACCTCTGACTGACTATATTTTATTTGTGTGTACTCCTGTCTTTTATTTTTATGTAATTGTCTTAGAATATTTTTATTTATGTTCTTGATATATATTTGTTTCATTTATATTTGACTTATATGTGCTGCTATTGTTTACCTGAATGTTTGTATATTATCCTTTTGTTAATGCAAAAAGAAAATTGCATTTAAATTATGTATTAGAAAACTCAAAGTAAAAAAAAGAATTCATTACAATTTAAAATGTCAGAAAATGTTGAAAAATGCTCGCCACAGTTTCCCAAAACCCAAGGTGATGTCTTCACATGTCTTGTTTTTTTCCAGGAGATATTTAGTTTATAATCGTAGAAGACATATAGAAGTAGAAATAATATATATATATATATATATATATATATATATATATATATATATATATATATATATATATATAAATAATAATATTCACTTTTGAGAAGCTGGAACCAGACAATTTCGACTAATCGTTAAAGCTCTGATATATAGTACATGTACATGTTGTTTACATTAATGATTCATTTGGGTATTGTGTAAAAGCAGATGAGAAAAAATTGTGAAATAATTTGTCACATCCAGTCAACCGTATTCAAATGTATTTTAAATAAAATACAATGAATACAGGAAGGATTTCATAATTGCGGCAGGGTTTCTAAAATGAAAAAGTGACATTTCTTTTTGCTAGAACAGATTTCTCTTTTACTTGCGCTTCTTTGTAGTTGTTTTGCATCACGTTGTGGTGGTTATGTGTCACTATGTGGGACATTTGATTGACTTTCCAATAAGAAATGTTAACGGTCACTTCATACAGAAGGTCTGATACTAACGAGCTAACTACCCATCACCTTCTTCCCGGTTCGGGGGGAACACCAATCAAATTCTAGGGAGTATTAAGAGTGTTCCAACTATGTGCAGCCCCTGAATTATTTTAAAATGAAAATTGTATTTGGACCGCTGACTATATTAAAATGCAGTTTCTATTGTGAACGTGTCACTATCACTATATGTATTATCTATTTTGTTACTGAGTTTTATTAAATCCAATGTTTTGCACCTCAGGGCCACCGTATGTACCACTCTCCATAACATGAAAACAACATTCAAACAAAGGAGCAAATTAAAGATTCATTAAAGTGTTTGGATTCTGTTATTAATATCCACATCATATACATATAGGCTAATATAGCCTATATATAAGAAAGTGCAGAACGTATAATACATAATATAATACAATAACAATTTTGATAATCGATGACGTGTTTAATTTGTTTAAATTATTTATATTTTTGACTATTTTCTGAAACTTTATTAAATGTATTATTATTTGACAATGATAACTAGCATTCATTGCAACCCTAAATTAAGAATAGCAACCGAAATATAAGTATATCGTGATATAGTCTATGATATATAACACTATCATTTTATCTATCTAGATATCGATCTTTTTTTGGCACGCAGCTAGAAGAACCGGATTGGTCTAGACCGTTAACGATGCCTCTGAGGCTGCAGCTGTGATAGGTTCAGGGTTCATGAGCTCTACCAGGCTCACTCACCACACACACACGGAGAGAGAGAGAACCCAACATGGCCGAAGCAGAGGCAAGCGAGTTAACTTCTGGTGGAATCTTTCAGGAGATCTTCACCTCCCCGCTGAACCTCACCCTCCTCAGCTTCTGCTTGTTCCTCCTGTACAAAATCTTCCGCGGAGACAAACCACTGGAGCTCGGCGAGGTGGAAAAACCGCTGCCTAAAATGAAAAAGAGGGATTTTACCCATGCTGAGTTGAAGCCCTACGATGGACTGCAGAATCCAAGGATCCTCATGGCTGTCAACGGGAAAGTGTTCGACGTGACCAGAGGGAAGAAGTTTTACGGGCCAGGTAAAGTTACCGGAGCTGTCCACATTACGACCCGCTCTGTCGTCCCTCTCGTGTTACGAACGTAACCGTCACCAACGGCAGCTAGCGTGAGGTGGCCGTTGGTTTGGTGTGACATTTTATTCACTCATAACAATCCACTGACATTATTACCAAATATAAGTCGTTGATTGGCATATGTTGTGTAAGTTTAGTTTTTTAACTGGAAGCTAACGCCACACCCCCTGAAGTTTAGCTAGTTGAGATCCCGTTTCACAACAGAGCTGCGGTAGCCTTGAAAACAGAGATCGTCTATAGAAGAAGTTGCGTTACTCCCTCAGTAGAAAAAAAAAAAGAACTTGGCCGTCGCCATGTTTTCAAAAGTGCAGTGAAAGTGGGCGGAGTCGTTGAATCCGGAAGCCTTTTTTTTCTATTTGAATGTTTGTTTGTTTTAATGATAACTTGGATATCTCTTGGCACAGAAAGATTAAATTAAACTTACTTAGAGGAGTAACGTTTTACTCAAGCTTTTATGTAGTTGAACGGCACTTTATGGACATATGGAGAAGATGCCAGCCAAAAGCATTACAATTAGAGCTGTGAGGACCTATTTATAAAACCTTTTTCAGGGTAAATAAGTAGATTTTTCTTAAAATAATTTAAGGAAAATATCAGGGCTGCAATTAACAATTATTTTAATAATTGATTAATCTGACAATTATTTTATCAATTAATCGTTTGGTCTATATAAAATATAGGAAAACTGCAAAAAATAATTTGCAAAAAAAATTGATTTCATCAAATGTATTGTTTTGTCCTACCAACAGTCCAAAACCCAATAGATATTGAATTTACACGTTAAGACAAGAAAAGGCAACAATTTTTCACATTTAAGAAGCTAGAAAAATGTTTGGCATTTTAGCTTGAAAAAAATGACTGAAACGATTAATCGATTTATAAAAAAATAGTTGCCAATTAATTTCCTGATTGTTGCGACTTATTGTTGCAGCTCTAAAACATGTCACAGAGTGAAACAATACAAAAACAAAACAAAAATTCGACTCAAATGAAATGCGGCATTAATGATTAACATTTTTTTCAAGTCTATCCGAAAACAACAAATTTTGTCTCCCGTCTCTTAAATTGGATTCGGGATAGGAGGGTGATCTCTTTAGGGCCAGTATGGACAGGAGGAACATTTACAGTGACCCACAACCCTTTAGAAAATTGTTCTACGGCAAACTGTGTGAAAATGTGAACCTATTCTTTCATTTTATCCGCTCCAAAGTTTGTCTTTTCCCTGCGATATGACAGTTTTAAGCCAATCACAATATGCGACATTACACATGGCAACATACAGTAACTAGAAAAAATAATGATCTTTCGTTATGAATTTACAACAGCTTTGCAAGAGGAGTCCTCACATCTGTTGTTCTTTGCAGCAGTGAGGCTAAACCGATGCAGGGTTTTACTAGATTAAGGCATGTGCCGCAACTTTTCCATCATCCCTGTTCTCTGCAATAAGAATCTGCTCCGTCATGCTTCATAGTGACATTTCTATTACCTGGAAACGGACGCAGAGTTAGACCTCCCTGATTTTATCTTATCTCAGATTGTAACCTCTGTTGCCTGTAACCTCTGACCAACATGATAGCTCACTGTCATGCAGACTTTTTCATTGCACACTGCACACCCAGACAGCCCTAACGCCTAAAATCCTGCAGTGGTTTGTTTTATTTAAAGAATTAAGCTGATTTATGTCCACAGGCAGCAGGTTCGGTGTCTCGCTCGAGGACACTTTGGTAGCACTCATGGCTGTTGCAGGCTGTTAAACTTAACTTTTAGGGCCGGGTATTGGTTGAGAGTTTTGGAGGCCAACTGAGTTTTTGTACAGATATAAAAAAATGACACAGTGACACCTTTTGTTATACCTTTTTTTTTTCAGAGGCCAAATGTTTCAAATGTTAAATGCTGTCTTAACACAAGCAACCGTACAAGAACTTAAATTAAAATACAGTAAAAAATGGCAAAATTGTTATTTAAATCAGGAAATATCTATTTTATTCAGTTCAGTTTTATTTATATAGCACCAAATCATAACAGAAGTTATCTCAGGGCACTTCTCATATAGAGCAGGTCTAGACCGAACTCTTTATAATAAATAATTATAATAATAATTTTATCTGATCAAAGAATAAGTAAAACGTGTTTTACTTCCTCCTGTCATTTTGTAGAATAAATGACTATCAACAAATTCAACAAATATAAATAATTACTCTACTTTTTCAAAGACTCTTTTAACCATCTGGATAAAAATATATTCTGACTGCTGTATGATAAAAAAGATTTCTAAACGTGTCATTATCAGTATGTATTATATGATATGTTTTTTAAATACAAAATAAAGCAGCAGTTATATTTTTCTTGTGATCTATAAAACACAGGACAACACTTGGAAAACACTGCATGTAATTTCTGGCTTCCTGGATAGGAAACAGAGTTACTTGAGGCTTGGGAAACAGTTGCTGCTGCAGAGACTGAATATATTTTCACCTTGATGGTTAGAAGAGTCTTTGACAATTCTGGAAAATAAAGGCTGGTGATATTCTACATTTCGACAAATCCCTTAAAAAGACCAAACCTAAAAGTGTGTTAGTTTGCTCCAAGCCCATTGGTTCCTACTGAAGACATACGTCTTTAAAAACAAGTTAACAATGATCAGCTTTCAGTGGTTTTGCTGCCGTTGTTTTGCATCCACCTCACCGTGTGCCTTCTGTCTTTACCGTCTTTCAGAGGGGCCGTACGGAGTGTTTGCAGGCAGAGATGCATCCAGAGGTCTTGCGACGTTCTGCCTGGAGAAGGACGCCCTGAAAGACGAACTCGACGACCTGTCCGACCTGAACGCCATGCAGCAGGAGAGCCTCTCCGAGTGGGAGACTCAGTTCACCTGTGAGTAGAGATGTGACGGTATCTAATTTTCACGGTAAACGGTAATATCACCACAATGCATCACACTTTCCTGAAATAGAGCTGAAATGTAGTAAAATGACTTGGATTTGATCAAACTGAACAGTGAGCCGTATGATGAGAACTTTGTTGGACTCTGCATTAATATAATATCCACTTACTAACACAAAACTTATAAACTCGAGCAGGTCGGTTGTTAAAAGTTTAGGACAGTTTGTGTCTCTTATAAGACATAGAATAAACAATTAACAATAAACAATCATTTAATCGAAAAAGATGATTGGATTAAGCAATAATAAAGATAATTACTCATTTCAGCTCTAGTTCCAACAAATCATAGAGGACTCTTGGTGGTTAATAAACACTTTTGAAACATCAGCGAGATATTTAACTTTATGACTTTGGTGATAAGAAATTGTGTTACGGGAACAAATTCCAGAAAAGTGAGAGAGCTACAAAACGTCATGAAAAGACCATGGCTGGATTCCAGCTTTGTCCTTGAATCTCGTTGTCATTAAGGCTGTAAATAATTTTCTTTTTCTCTATTTTTTCCACCCGTTACAGTTAAGTATGACTACGTCGGCAAGCTCCTGAAACCGGGAGAGGAGCCCACAGAGTACACAGACGACGAGGAAGGAAAAGACAAAAAGGCGGATTAGAAAATGAAAATAGGGAAAATGACGGATGCCTTAATGTTTGTTTGAAATGTTGATGCCTGTCGCCTCCTGTTAGGGCCATTCAGAGAAAACTCTTCCATCTTCTGTTTGCATTCTAGTATCTTTGGGCCGCCGACTGAATTCCATTTTATCTCTGTTTATCTTATTTAAAGGTTAGATGGCATTAACAGTTAAATATACTGCTTTCTGATGCAGAGCTGTGTAGTGTTGTTAGAGTTTAGATTAGAATCAAGAACTTTATAGACAGACCAATTCCAACATTTTCTGAAGCTACTGATGGTCGTATGTCCTGAAGGTTGAGGCTGGTTGGTTTGTTCAGCTCAGGCTGAGATGATCCACAGCTCTGTTATAACACTATGTTAATGTCGCTGCTGATGCATTGCAGCTTGTACACATTCCTTTCATCCGAGGTTCGGCTCAGCTCGCATTGGAGTTAATTATCTCAGGAAGGAGTTTCATTCAAAATTAAGAAAAACATATTGAGGGTCCGGAGCAAGAGGGTAGATTTAAAGTGAAATTGCAGTGTTTGTTTTTTAACCTGGGTCTTATTCTCATTATTTGCATCCATTCTGATCATGGCTCATGCTAACTTTGCACTCACCACCTCCGTCATAGAGATTCAGGACACACAAACAAAAACAAAATGTCTGTTGGAGCCTCCTAAAGCTCTCCAAATAAACTTTGATTTTACAGAAATAATTTCAAACTTTTGTCTTTGAGTCCGGCCAAAAGCTAGTTTGGTTAGCCGGCAAGTTTCCCTGAATATGGATCTTTTTGCAGTTAGCTACAATAGCTAATCCAGGGGGCTAACTTCTGTGTTTACGTTCGGTCAGACTCAGAGAAAAGTGTTCATGTAAAATTATATGTATATTGCTGGAGTCGCATTTTTATGAATCTCTACAGCGGAGGTGGTGAGTGCAAAGTTAGCATGAGCCGTAGTCAGGATGGACACAACTACGAGAATAAAACCCAGTCTGAAAAATATTGGAATTTTCCTTTAACAGGAGCAATGCAGCTAATTGGGCTGAACGCTGATGAGCTAATGTAAAGACTTTTAGACATTAAAGATGTCGTCACATAAACACTGCTAAACTAATCTCTTTTAAGCACCTTTTCTTGATAAACTGTACCAACCACATCTACCCGTTGTATTCTTTCTGGCTTCAAGCCTTCTTTATATACTGTTATATAAGATGTGAACTGGCCCTGACTGTGTTTTATCTGCTCCTCAAACTATAAGAGGACGATGACGTACAGATGTTTGTAATGTTATGAACTGTCCTCTCCATTGATACATTTGTCAGATTTTCAGTGTGGATTTCTGTTGAGAGCCGATACTCTAAGATTTCACAGATTTTCTACTATTTTAACTTGACATTGTAAAGTTCTCAATGACAATCCAGGTTGTCCAGCAGAGGCCGCCTCAGCCTCTGGTCTGATGTAGTACAGTGACGTCATTAAAGTCAAGTGACAATTTTATAATCGATGACCCATTTAAGTCACATCAAATAAAAATATAAAGCATTCTCTGGTTTCGGCTTCTCAAATGTGAAGATTTGCTGCTTTTCTTTGCTTGTAATTTGAATTCCTTTTGGTCGGACAAAACGTGTAATGTGAAATGATTCTTTTTCAAAAACCTAAATGCAGAAAATGGTAAAATATGAAGCCGTCATTTACGTGCAGTAGTGTATTTAGTGTTCACAGCTGTAGTTCATTACACGGTGCAGAGGGAAAGAGTCTGAAAGTTAATAAAATAATCACACAAGAAAATCAGTTTCATTTATTCCCCATTTAGCTAATGGTTTGTTTACAATGTTTTTGACACTAAATCCATGATGGAAGAGAATCAAACATTTGTTGTAAGGCCTCTGATGATCTGAAAGTCTTGTTTTTACAACAAAACATTTTTCTTACTGAGGGTAAAACAGCGAATCAGCAGGAAACTAATGATTAAACCCTGGTTCTGCCTGGCTCTGAAGGCACTTTTTCCAAACTCTGCTAAAGACTGGAATAGGTGTTAGTTTCTGATGACAACTAGATATTAGTTAAAAACAAATAATGGACCAGGAACTTTTTGTTCACAAATTAACTGCTGCAGGAACTTTCTTTGCAAGGAAATATTGTTAATTTTTAATCCTGACGTTGTATGGAAGAAGTTAGTGTAGAAAAACATGCTGTGTTAAATCATCTGTTAACAATATTTTTCCTTACCACCATCGTTCCTGTACAAACTGGAGAGATGGGCCACTTTCCATAAAAACAGATTAAATGAGGGAACGTTTTCAGTACATACATCAACTAAATGTCATAATACTGTTATAATCCTGAATATGACGTTTTGATTTAATAAAGAAAACTACAAAAATGAAGGCTGTTTATTTCAATACCTCTATTAGATTTTTATTGACTATGTGATGAGAGAAAACCTTTTTGAAAACTAATGAAATAACATTACCTGATGCACATATTTTAATTAACATACAATATTATGGCTTTATTGGACTGACTTGCAGTGCATCTAGCACCAAAGAAACTAAACCACCTTTTTCTTCAAGAGACATACAGTATACTCTATGCTGACACATCACATACAGTATACTTAAATATCTATGGTGAGCTACATTAAACTTAATGAGCCTTTTCAATGCCTTGTATGAAAAACTTTCTTCACCTCTATTTCCTCTATTCGTTTCCACCCTGTTGATTTTAAAGCATTGCATTTGGTGTAAACGCAGGCAAAAGGAATTTTTAATAAAGGTTTTTTGAGTGTCAATACACCTATTTTCCTAAGAATAAGATTTACTATTGACTAACATTTTCTTTACCCACTCTCACAGTACTTTCATAATTAAATGTTGATTTGGTTGTATTTGTGTAACATGTATAATAAATGTAAATCACATTATTTACAGGAGTTAATAATTATATATAATTATACGTAATTATCCGTATTTAGGAAATCCTTAAAAATCATGAGAAATAACGTTAGATACAGTCGTATCTATGCACTATTTGAATAAATTATGACCCATGTGCCCGTTTAAAGCAGTAGGAATATATCACGTGCACTTAGCCCGTGAAGTAGTATTTGGATTACTACTGACTACTACGTTTTGTGTTCTTGTGGTTTTGTACCATAAATGAAAAACATAAAAGATGTGTCAGAAGTGGGATTCGAACCCACGCCTCCATTCGGAGACCAGAAGTCCCGTCTCTGCGGAAGGAGCTTATCCTTGAGTCTGGCGCCTTAGACCACTCGGCCATCCTGACACGGATATTTTGTTGTCTATCAGTGGGAGTTTTATTATTTACAACACTCCGACCATAAACTGATCCAGTAGCTATATAGGTGGTTGTATTTGTAACAGACATTAGTAACTGCTTTGTGTATGTGTTTCATTTTACTAATGTCTGACAGTGTGTATTTCACTTTCATTCTCACACTTTTAACGTTTAGCTTAGGACGGCGCATGCGCACAATGGTAATCGTAACTTCCGCTGTGTCTACGTGCGGCGGCCACATTACACTTCCGTTGTTCAAGGGTATCTGAAAGCACCAGACGAGACAACATGTACCGGTTTGCTAAAGCTGCAGCCAACATCACCGGTAAGGAAACTGGTTATTCGTATAAATGGATGTTGTCTGTATGCATTTAGGCCAGGCGTCAGTTTAATATCAGTCGACTATAAGTTTGACCGGCCTGTCTTTGGTAGGTGACCGCGATCAGCGTGCTAACGTCAACAGCCCACTGCTAGCCAGCTAACATTAGCAACTCCCGCAGGAGTGGTGATAATGTCTTAAAACACAGTTATTATACGAAATGCCTTGAATTATCTTCCGTAAATTAAACTAGTTTGTTTTTAAGTTTTGAGTTAAACTATTCCTCCAAGTACCCTTTTTAATGCTTATTTTTTCACCTAGATGTCACACTGACCTAAGATAATAATGCGCTAGCTAACTTATTTGTAATGTTAATTTCCTTTTCGAGTAGTTATGGAAACATGCATTAGTAATGCATGAAATTGGACTGTCTGATAAAGGAAGGGCACACAAGGACAGTCTTTTCATCTGACTAACTATGTCAGAAACCATTTTGAAAATATTTGGACCTTGTAGTGTTTTCAGACAACACTTAAGTGTCACCATTCACAATTTCATCAAAAGGTCTGATATGGCCAATAACACTGATAGGACATTTCACAGTCCTAATTGGAAATGTCACTTTCTTGTGAAAAGCAATGCAATGACTTGCACAGACATCCATGCACATCTAAACAATTGTTGGCACAAGTACATCTCAAACCATAGATCATATTTTATTCCATCCCCGAAACATCTTTGGTGCATTTACGATAGGTGGCTCAGTGTAAAAGGGGTCACACAAGGCCACCCTGTGCCCACATTATGACATACTGTGTTAACTCATCTGTGTAACTGAACTGAATGTATACCATAATATACATTATGGCACTTTTTAGTAATAGTATATTACAAAAAGACTATATTAGTTTTTGTCAGTGCTCTTGTAATTGCACCCTGAGTTGTGCCTATGTGTATTTATATTCTGTTTCATATAAGCCATAGTTATTTAGTCTCTATAAAGAGAACTTCAAAATGCCATAAACGGCAAAGTTATAAAGACCAAAAGTTAGTAATAGTGCAGTACGTAAATGCCAGTCATTACCATGAAGACTGTGTTTTGTTGGCATCCAGGTCAGGCCGCGAGGCAGGTGAGACATGGATCCACCGCCCCCCAGGACTTCCACACCAAATACGGCACCGGTCTGATGGTTGGTGGAGCAGTCTTCTGCACGGCCGTGTGGGCATACGTAAGTAGTGCTGCCCTGTTAGGTCACGTCACATTCATTTATGAGTATGACCTGAACAGACAGTTTGCTCACAAAGTGTGGTACATAGAGCATCACAAGTGCAGGTTAAAAATGACATATTTTCAAGTCAGGACAAATGAATGCTACACAAGCCTCCAGGGCTTTAGTGTTGGAGGAGAAAGAAGTTTGGGGTTCTGGGAGTCCAGTCACAATAGTGTGAAAACCTTCAATTTAAGTCAAATAAAGTGGGTGGAAAATTGCAAATAAATTTTAAAGCGTCTTATTGGGCACATATCAACAAAAATGTACACTGATCAAAACCTACTTACCAAAAAGTTTGATGAGGATGATAACTGAGCTTGAAATATAACTTGTTTTATCAACCAAAAAATCACCCACCAATGACCCCACCTGAAAATAGTTTGCCTTTGGACCAAGTGTGGTTAAGTTATAATCAAAGAAAGTATACAAACCATACACAATGCCGTGTCAGATATCTTAATATACCGAGGCCAGTAGTACGAGTGCAGAAAGATGGTTAAATGGCACCGTGGCCTTTGTCTGACCTTGACAAAGATATTGTGTGTGAGCTGAGTGTGTGATTTATATTTTGTGTTGCTCCTCGTTGTGTAGCACCATCAAACAACATGACATTATTTACCAAAAGATGTTTGTTAGGACACTTGTCCCTGAACACATCTTCAAACCAGTGGAGGGCGAACTGAGCAAGTTTACTGACTGTCTGAGAATGTTTTATTATTTTACCACTATTAAAGGCCTTAAATATGTTCAGAGGTGTTTGAATCTTGGATAAAGAGTTTTAATTTGTGTATTTGCTGTCTTTCAGTTGTAGACTTTGATACAGATACTGTAGATTATTTAGTCTTTGGCTTAACTTTGGTGTGAAATTGGATTTAAAGTTGAATTTCTTTGCAAAAACAAGGTCTTAAAGAGTCTTTGATTGTGTGAAGAAACTCAGCAAGCACATAAAGGTCCGAAAAAGTGTGGCATGGCTCTTGTAAAAACTAGTTTCCTGTCTTTGTGCAGGTGCTGACTCAGACTGGCATCACCTGGAACATGTCACCAGTTGGGAAGGTCATGCCCAAAGAGTGGAGAGAGGCCGAGGAGTGAAGAGCCGCCATGACCGACCTGCATCCCACCTAATAACCCTTCTGGCTGTACAGATGAATAATGAATATTTGCGTGTTCAGACAGTGAATGCCTGAGTTTATTTCAACATGTTACTTTGTCCAAATAAATTAAGTGATTCTACTGATCATTGTTTCTTCTTTTTAAGCTGTGTGAATTATCTGCATACAGTAGCTACCATTTATCTATCACTGCAGTCCTTCAAGAAACACAGCATTCAATTTAAGAGACTGAAATTTGCTCTTATTCACAAACGACTCTCCCCCACAGCAAGAGCTATTTACTTTATGTATGTTTACCATCCCTGACTGAGTGATAGAGGGCACTTATTTTTCTATACCCTTTTGTTTACAATTCTCTAAAAACAAAAAGACTGCCTTGGTGAGATGGTTGAAGCACATTCATCATAATTTGGGGAAACAATTGTGGCCAGAGAGCATAAAAACACCACAAAACAAAATGCAAAATTCTCTATATTCTACCTCGTTCTATCCCATTTTCCCATTTGTCAGGGGTAGAAGAAGTATTCAAACTTTTGTATTCTTAATCTCAATCTGGTGAGTAACTGGTAATTAAAGTTATCAAATAAATGTAGTGGAGTAAAAAGTATAATATTTGCCTCTGAATTGTAGTGAAACAGAATCAGCTTTATTGGCCAAGGAATTTGCTCTTAATGTACTTAACACAGGAATAGATTTAACAGCTAAGAACAAAGACAACAAAGCTGAACAAATAAAGGCAAAAGAATAGACAGGACTATTATGTGCAGTATGTATCACAAGTATGTGAAAATATACAGTAGGTGTATATATATAAAAAGCCCCAATGACCAACAATGAAATAAAATGTCTATATACAAGTCAAGTGTTTCTGTGAGTTGTAAACAATGAAAATAAATAATATATATATAGTTAAATATTGAAAGGAGATATGTGGAGTGGATGATAATGTACGAAATATGCATGCCATGTGTACATGTCTATGTACAGCATGCAGGATTTATATTTACAGTGACAGTGCATGATGATGCACATGTTAAAAAATGGAAGTAACTGGATGTTACAGGGTTATTGACATTGTATGACTGACATAAGCGTCCATCAGAGTGATGGCGTGTGGTTGTATTGGCATACAGTGTTCTGTAGCGCCTACTACAGGGGAGCAGATGGAAAGGGTTATTAGAGTAGAAGTATAAAGTAGCAGAAAGTAGAAATAGTCAAGTAAAGTACAAGTACCTCAGAATTGTGTTTTAGTACAGTGCTTGAGTAAAGGTACTGAGTTTATTTACATCAGTGAAGTTGAGCTGAAGAAATCATCAAGAGAGCAAGATGTTTACGTCAGAGAACAGACAGCAACCGCATCCAATCGAATGCAACGCCTTTCTCCCGCTGTAGCCAATCAGCAGCGGGGGGCGTATTCCGTCCCGCCCGGCCGCTGTTCCTCCGCGCTGCGCTAAGGTCACTGCTGTCATTCGGTAGCTAACCAGCCGAAGGAAGCGGAGGAGACCCGGCAAGGAAGGTGCAGGAAATACCCAGCAAAAGAAGCAACATGTCTCTGTCTAACAAACTCACCCTGGACAAGGTGGACGTCAAGGGAAAACGGGTCATTATGAGGTGAGCGTTTATCGCCTAGCTAACGCGGTTAATCGGAAATGGGATTATTTGACGTTAGCTAGCTAACTGACATTTTGGAGATGTTCTGGCACGCAAATTTAACTATCATTCCCGTGGTAACAAACTGCTTGGTACTCCCACAGTGTTGACACAAAAGTGATGGTTAACGGTGTGTGTGAGTCACTTCAGACCGTTGGACAGAAGACAGGAAGTGAACTTGTTGGTTGTCACGTTTTCCATCCATGTTACGTGCCCGTGAGGAGATGCTACATGGATGCAACCGACTGCATCCGAGATGTACTTAAGAGTCAATCTCATAAATTAAAAAACACTAACATCCCTGCAATAATTAAAACGTGTTGTGTTGTAATAAAATGTTATACATTTGCGACACAGTGCATTGTTAAAATAAGGAAGTTAAGTAGTCATCCAGGTATTCTTTTTTTTCGGATTAATATGTCAATATTAATTAAGTCAAATGTAATCTGTGAGTCTATAAAACCTTCAAAGTAATGACAAATGCCCAGTCTATCAGAGCCCTAAGTGATGTCTGCAAATTGCCAGAGCAGTAGCTAAAAGCACCAAGGTAATCGTTTAATGTCAAGAAATAGAAAAAATCAGGAAACATCACATGTTGTAACAGTGATTTGCATTATCAATTAATCAGTTGACTATTTTTTACAATGAATCGATTACTCTATTAGTCTATAAAACGTCAGAAAATAGTGATGAACACCTGACACAAGTTCCCAGAGTCCAATTTGACATTTTCTTGTAGCTTCTTTTGTCAGACGACAGTCCAAAACCCAAATATATTCAGTTAAAAATGATATAAAACAGAGAAAAGCAGAAAATCAAACATTGGAGAAGCTGGAGCCAGACGATGGACGGTGTTTTTGCTTTAAAAAATGACCTTAATTGATTAGTCGATTATCTAAATAGCTGCAGATTAATTTTCTTTCAATCGACTGACTAATTGATTGATCGACTACTCGTTTCAGCTCTAGTTGTAATCATCACATCTTTGGCATTCTTACTTTGTGAACTACGTTATCATTTAATGATTGGTTATTCATCAAAAGAGGAATTAATTTAGTGTTAATCAACTGTTTCAGCACTAGTCGACTTAAAGGCAACTCGCAGATTTAGTGCCTTGCTCGAAGGCAGTGCAGTCCACATAGGTTTTAATCCCTTCCTATCTAGTTAAAGTACAATCTCTTTAGCTGGAAGCCTGGCTGAACAGCACCTAAAGTAGTTTTTTTTAAATAATTAAAAGGTGCCTTTAAACCTATCTGTAATGCAGCACTGTTATTTTATTATAGTAAAGTAATTTTTGCAGTTTACTTGCCGGATATTTCTACAGACTGCGATGGCCACTGACGATGGAAGTGCACTTGAAACTGACACCCTCTGAGGAAATGTCAGAGGGCCATTTTGGTTTGTTCAGCTTGGTGATGCAACAACTGGCAGCATAGGACAAGGTTCACCGGCAGCAGCAGACCCCAGCTCGCACTGCTCGGTGTTCAAATTCACTTCATGTTGAGTTAGTCTCTGTGTAGAGACAATAAGTTGCCTCATATCACACCCAGGGCCAGTCATAGCATGCTGTGTATGTGTTTTATGAACTTCTAGCTGTAGGCAGAGTGCAGAGGAGGCGCTGTGTGAGCTGCTGGTCCAGAATTTAAAAAGGGGGCAGGCGGGACGTTGCTGCAGTGCCTGACAGAAATCTGTTCAGCAGCCAAATCCGGCAGAGGCCAGGAACTGACTTCCTGGAGAGGCATCACACATGCTCACCCTTCTTCTTATCACACGGCTCACTGTAGCATCGTTAAGTGTGCGGTTTCTTCAGCATGTCAGAGTGTACAAACAGAAATAATCTCATTGGTTGAGTTAATCAATAAATGGAGCCAAAGAAACTGTTTTTTTCTGTCTGAAGCCCAGACAAATGAAGAAGAAAAGGAAGATGTGAATGTTTTAAAGCCGATCACTAGCCATCATACCCAATAACTGGCTGGTTTGCTTTTAGCTTACCTGTGCTGCGAACAACTGCAGTTCTTTAGTTTCACCCATCAAGGTTTTAACTCATCCAATGAGCTTATTTCTGCCGCAAAACCTTCAGTGATCTGCAGATCCACCCTCAAGAGCAACAGATGGAGCGACATAAGAGCGGAAAACCACTGCAGCTGTTAGATGATGGACCTCTGTGTACGGGAGCTGTTGAGCCACTGAATCGCTGACTGTTGGGTTTTAGGTTAAGACAATCGGTTGCTGTTATTATTGCTGAGTGTGTGTGTGTGTGTGCAGTATGATCATGTGTCTCAATGCTTCCTCAGACAGACGGAGAGAGAGAGAGGAGGGAGGTGGTTATGTAACTGGAGTACGACGGATGCAGCATGTTCTCACGAGCTGCCAGCGTGCATCGCTGCATGGCTGAATGTGCAACCAGCTCATTGGGCAGAAGAGCAACACAAAGGCGCTAATGCTGCCGGTGAAACAGCATTTTGGATAAAAACCTCCAGCTAATGGACGTGTCTGAACATGTCTGTGTTGAATGTCTTTTGTACTGATGCCCAATAATCACACAGTTACCAGAATGCAATGCAGCAATGAAACATGTTTGTTTGATTGTTTGGTGTAAGAGATTGAAGGGGTGGATATTGTCCCAAAATGGAAGCGTATAGTGGATGCACTTGCTCAGAAATAAACAGAAATGCTCTTGAACATTCAAAAAAGGTGGTTCTCAATTTCCATTTACTCAGAAGTTAAAAACATTTCATTTTTTTGTAGATTCCCCAGTGTAAAAACTCCTTCATTGACCCATTTCCCCCATTAAAAAGGTTTCTAATCTGTCTTTGGATTATGCCATATGGATGTTTGAAGGGGTTTATTTTAATCAACATGAACATGAAATCATGAACTGCTAACCATGCAGTTTTGGACTAGTCAAAATGTGTTTTTTCTTTTTTTTTTATTGGATGTTTCTTTTCTGAGGCGACCCACGTAGAGGTCCGAATGGAGCTAACTTAGTTTAAGTTACTGCTAACCTGTGTATTGTGTTTATTTAACCATGAGAAAAGAATATTTAATGATAACAAGGTGTCTTGAAATCTCAGCATAATTATTTCATGATGACAAAGTGTAAGAGAGTGAAGGGGCGGATATTGACCCAAAATTGACGCATATGTAGTTCTGTTTATACCACATATTATAGTTTATATACATACACATATTTGTCGGCATGTAAAGTCTGCACATACAGTCCGCAGATGCAGAAAGTATACGTTGGTGTTAGGCTACATGTTTAATTCACAGCTGAAGAACGGCAAACGTGTGCGTTGTAGAAAAGGGAATTATGGGAAATCACAAAGCCATAAAAAAACTTCCATAATGCGTTGAACATCTCTTTAGTCTATTTCTCTCTGCTAATTAGGTTTTCTTCTCTTCCAGGGTCGACTTCAATGTTCCAATGAAGGACAAGAAGATCACAAACAACCAGAGGTAAACGTCCATCTAATTTCTGAAGCATCTTTTCTGTTCTTAAAGTTTTTAAATCAATAACCAAACCATTAACCTCGTAAATAAAATAAACTATAGCTCTTGAAGGTTGCAGCAAAAAGTCGTGCTTTATCCTTTCACAAACAAACAAAAAATCATATTTCTATAAACATCACATTCTTTAATCAATTAGATAAAAGGTGGAGGGGTGGATTTGTTGAACTTTTGTGTTTATTGATTATTTTCAGGGTGAAGGCGGCTGTTCCAAGCATCCAACACTGCCTGGACAACGGGGCCAAGTCCGTCGTGCTGATGAGCCATCTGGGCCGTCCTGACGGAAACCCCATGCCCGAGAAATACTCCCTGGAGCCTGTTGCCGCCGAGCTCAAGACCCTGCTGGGGAGGTTAGTTGATGGACTGAATAACTGGTTTTCTTCTCCTAACGCATTCGGTTTATTTCTTAAAGCGCACTGCATTTCCTGTCCTATGTCAAGATTGTAAGATATTGTGTTAAAATCAGTGCACACTGGTCCTCTGTGACTCTGCAGGGACGTCACCTTCCTGAAGGACTGTGTGGGTGCGGAGGTGGAGGCTGCCTGCGCTGACCCCGCCACCGGATCCGTCATCCTGCTGGAGAACCTCCGCTTCCACGTCGCCGAGGAGGGAAAGGGCAAGGACGCCTCCGGAAACAAGGTGAGTCTCGCGGCAGGATTTTGTCACGTCATGTGTTTGGTTATGTCA